>JARHVA010004501.1:0-190000 GCA_037957365.1 Torreya grandis
ATTAAAACAAAAAGCTAAACAAAACATTTTGGGCATCAATTTAACACAATAAAATGTAAAATATCTTATTATTGTCATGTAATGTAGCTACCCACATATTACAAACATAAAAAAAGTGGAAAGGACAATCCCCCATCCCCCATCCCCACCCCTTCACCAATCCTGACACATTCATATTTTTGAAAAATATTGCATACGAAGTTTAGATCATTTTTTGTATCCAAAATACCGTTTCAATTTCTAGGTGTGTGTGTTGCAGTGTCTCTTTCTCTAATTTATATTTATCTTTCTTGTTCAAATCATCTATTCATATGATTATTAAATATTTTAGGTATAACTTAGATCTAATTTTTTTTATGACTTTTTTAAATCATAGATATATTGGATGTGATATTTTTTATTATTTGTTTTAAGTGATGTTTTACCCTTAAACTATAATTGACATATATCATGACTATATATCCTTCCTCTCAGTGTAGACATCCATAATGATATGGTTTAATATGCACTTAAGTTTTAAGGAAAAATCAATGGGTTTTACCTTTGTCAATTATGTTATTCTAGATGCCACTATCAATGATGACATGGAGAAATTTACCCTTGATATAGTAGGTGTGAAAAAGATGCTCTCATTCCTTAGAGGTTTTAATGGAAGTGGTATTCTACTTAAATAAGTGGCATATAGATCAATGCCATACATTTTTCAAGAATTAATGTATAGTGCACAATAAAATATTGTATTATATGGAATTTAGAATTAGTTTTTGAGATTTTTTGGGTGTTAGTGCACCATTTGTAACCTTGGGTCTTCTTTCCTTTGTCTGGTGTAAGAGATGTTGATTTATTATTTTGTTGTGCTTCAATATTATACCTTGCATGACATGTATATCTTAAATGTAGTAGGGCTAGATGTTGAGTTATGTGGGTTGAATTTTATGCATAGTACGAGATGAAGATGATCATATATAGTTCATCTTTTTTTAGATTCAATATTTAGAACATTGTATTTTACTTGCCCTAATGTGTCTGAAGTCAATAGCTCCATCTTTGTTAGAATATAGGTTGGCACTCTGATGATGTCATTTATCATCTTATGTTGTTCGATCAATGTTTCATGCAGATTCTTAGTTGAGTTAAGGAACTCATTAGTGTATTGTTTAAATAATTTTGCCTTACATTGGTATGATAGTTGTAACTTGATGTATTCATCCTTTAGTGATTCAAGGTGTAGTAATCATCTTTTATGGTATAGAAAAAATAATTTGAAGTCTTAATGACATCATCATATTTTTAATAATATGTGATGAAATTTTTATAACTGTGGGACAATAAAATGGTCATTTAAAAAAATTGGCAAAGGTGATATTTTCAACATTGGTCCAATCATTCACAAAAACTTATTCCCAATGTTGCAAAATATAGCTATCCAATGTTACAACATTGATCTTCACTTCAAGCATGGGAATGTAAATAATGATTTACACATTGAAGGGGTTTTATGTTGAAATAATTTATTCATAAGGAAATGTGGAAGCAAAGGATTCTATCTCAACCTGCATCATGATTTTAGGGAACTAGATAATGTGTTTAGTGTATTTTTCATATAGGGCATTCTTAATGAGTTATTGGAAGTCTATTGATGTCTAAAAAAATTTATGGGCATTCTCCATCCTACTCTTTCTTCCCACATCTTTATAATACTATCAAACAAAACTGATTGGTATCACTTATTTCTCATTTTTGGTGTAAACATGGGGAGGGCTAACTAATTAAAGTTTGCCAATATCAATCTGTCAAAATGTTCAAAAAATCGAATAGACACACTAATGCATTTCATGAAACACTATGTCGAAGCTCCTAACAAATATTCAAGCACTTCATTTAACAAAGTATTACAATTCAAATTCTACCACCATTTGGATTATTAAACACACAACATGGGAAAAACAATGATTCTTGCACTTGTAGGGCACATCGACCTCTACCCACCTACTTGAAGCATCACTTACTCTTTGAAACAAGATGAATGAAAACAATATAATCTTGTCTATTTTCCTTAATTCTCTAGTTGACCCTCAAAATTGAAGGTTAATGTGATTGTAAAGGTAAAATTTGATGACTTGTAGGCATTACCCAATGTTCCAATATCTTCCTTGGACTTGTCATATTAACTTATATGCCAACCATTCCAAGGAGTCATCAATAGTTAAAGTATCCTCCTACAGGATAGGTTGTTAGTTTTTTTATTAAGTAAGACACAAGAATGAACACTTTTGTGTAAGACAAAGGAGAATGAACAATTTAGTCTTTTATTACTTTGACGGGCTTTGTCCAATGTACCAAATATTGTGTTTGAAAACATAACCCAATTGGGTTCTATACTTTGATCAACACAGTGAAGTGTGTAGCAAACCCAAGCAAGTAACATACCCACGAAGGCTTACATCTCCCTTAGGAAATGAGTAATGTTTCCACAACACTCTCCCTTTATTTATCAAGCCTACATAGCCAATTACCACTATGATTTTGTCATTCAAATTTGTGTTTAAACGTTGCTATGATCAAGACCTGTGTGGGATTATAATTCTTGAGTAAAAGAGGATTTACTAATAATCACTTCCATGAGCTAGTTAGAACATGAAATTCTAAGCAACATTACATTAAGACTTGTCTCGGTTCAAGAAACCTACGGGATTAGATTCCAAATAGCACATAGTGAAAAAAAAATCTTTTTCTAAGTCCTGGGCAGGATTTCTTCCTAGAAAACAACTTCCTTATCAATGCCATTTAATCCCTACTTATAATTGTGTGAGAAACTCTATAGGCATTGGGACTTAGAAATAATACTCATGTTGAATATCACTAGGGTGAATTCAATGAGGACATCATATTCCTGGGCAGACTTAGATCCCACAAGCTAAAGGAATCATATGAAGCAGTATACAGGGACCAAATATAGAAATAACGCTCATTTATAAAAGCATGAAGAGTGTTTTGTTTACATAGACAAATCAGTAGGGCAACAAAACATCAAGTTGAATTAAGAGTAGTCCTAGTTGAACATAGAAACACATGGGAAACTGAGAACAAAGGAAACAAGCTCCCTTCCTTGGACAGGTTTACCATCCAAATAACACACAACAGTAAACACCAAGGAAACCAATCACTTAAGGATGAATGTTACAAATAAATGATGATGTCAGTAATAAAATCATGGAAACAATACAAATAAATTGTTATGGAAACCAATAACTTCTTTCAAACACACTAAAATGCAAAACACAAGACAAAGCAAAGCTAACAATGGAAAGATAAGAACCCACTCTATTTTTGGTGATGCAATACTATTCAGGATCGTGTATGATCATGAATCAAATACTTGAGGTTTGAAAATATGAGCTCCAACTCACATGGATTATATAAGTAGCAAAGATACTCTTTTGGTCATGAGGCAAAATGACCATAGCATCCCTTTCCAACATAACAAGAAAATCAATTGAATGTCTTTCTTTTTCTTGTGCCATTTCTAGTTCCTACATGCTAGTTTCTCTTCTCTTCACATTTGGGGTGTCTCTATCCTTGTAGCATTTGACTCACCACAATCTCTCTCCTTTGTGGGTTTTAACCCACTATCATCCATCTTCCTCTTTCAAATGCATAACCATGTCTCATGCAAATCAGATGTGGTATGCAACCCACTCTTGTGAGTCTACCATTTAGGCTACTTTATCATGCACCTCACTTTCAACATCTTTGTCAACTCACCCATCTCATGTTCCCTTCTCTTATGTCCCATCTCTTACCACAAATCAATAGGCTCCACTTTTATAACCTATAATGGACTCAATATTGAGTCTCTCAAAAAATCCCTCACACTCTTGCAGGACTTCCACATACCTGTAACCACCTATACAAGCTACTAAAAGACTTGCAATCTATGTATACTTCTCTCTTATAACATGCCTTACATAATGAGGTGTTTTTCCACAAACTGCTAGCACACTACCATGCTTGTATACCACTTAGAGAAATCATGATGAAGGGGAAACTAGTTAATGTTTCCTAGTATCTCCCATGTTGCAAAGTTCAACAAATCAAATAGAGACACTCATGCATTTTGTCTAAAAATTTGAAGACATTCTTATTGAGATTCAAACACTTTATTTACACAACAAATTATAATTAAAATTAAAATTCTGCCACCACTGGGCTTATTCAACACATAACATGGAGGAAACATTAGACCTTAGCGCACCTACAGGCAACATCACATACTCTTTGAATCAAGAAGAATGAAAACAATATAATCTGGTTTTATTTACCTAATTCTCCTACTGACCCTCGAAATTGAATGTCAATGTGCTTGTATGGGAAAAATTTGATAACCTCTGGAAACTCCCCAATGTTGCAATGTCTTCCTTAGATGTTTCACATTCACTTGGATGCCAACTGTTCCAAGGAGTTAAAATTTAGAATATAAAACTACAGGATATGTAGTCAGGTTTTTGACCATGTAAGACACAGGAGAATAAACACTTTGTCTTTCATTACCCTCATGGGATTTATTAAAGGCACCAAATATTATGTTTGAAAACATAACCTAGTCATTTGATCAGCATAGTGAACTCTGTAACAAATCTGAGCATGTAGCACACTAATTTGGGTTTATATTTCCAAAAAATATTAAGCACTATTGCCACAGCCTTCTCCCATTCTATATCAGGCTTGGATATCCAATTAACACTAATTTTGTTACTTAAATATCCATTTGAACACTGCTACGACCAAAACTCATGTGGAATTCTCATTCCCGAATAACAATGGATTTAGCAATAGTCACTTCCATGACCCAATCAGAATATGAAAGGCAAAGCAAGACTAAATTAAGACTTGTATGAATTCAAGACTACTACTGGCTTAGTTTTCAGATAGGATAGAGTGAAAATCATCTCTTGTTCGAAGACCTGTGCTAGCTTTCTTCCCTGTGAGTAACTACCTTGTTAATGCAATTTAATCCCATGTTATAAATGTGTGAGTAACTCGCCAAGGATAAATACTTGGATGGAATCCTCATGTTGATTACCACTAAGGTGAATTTGATGATCATATCATATTCTTGGGATGACTTAGATCCCCACAACCCCAAGGAACCATACAAAGCAGTATATGAGGACCGAATCAAGATATAAAGATTGATTAGATGTGCATGATTATTTTTCTCTTTACAAAGACAAAGCATGAGAGCAAGTCAACATCAATTTGAATGGAGGAATAGTCCTAATTGAACATAGAAACCTATAAACATCTGAGAACAAAGGCAACAACCTCCCTTACTTGGATGGGTTTACCATTCAAACAACACACAATGGTAAGCTCCAAGGCAACCGATCACTTCAAGATGATTGTTGAAAATGAGGTTTATGTCCCTAATACAAACATGCCAAGAATACAAACAACTTAGCATGAAAACAAAGAACTTCCTCCAAACGTACCAAGAGCCAAAACAAATGATAAAGCAAACCCAACAATGAAAAGATGAAAACCCATTCTATTTTTACTGATGCAATATTGTTGAGGACCATGCATGTTCTTGCATCAGATACCTGAGGTTTGAAAATGTGATCTCTAGCTCATATGAATGGTATAAGTAGGAAAGATACTCTTTTGGTTAAGAGTCAAAGTAACCAGGGCATGTCATTCCAACATACCATGAAAATCAAGTGAATGTCTTCCCTTTTCTTACATCATTTGTAGTTCCTACATGGTAGTTCCTCTTTCCTTCTCTTCACATTTTTTCTCTTTCTATCCTTGTAGAATTTAGCTCACCATAATCTCTCTCCTTTAAGGGTTTTGACCCACCATCATCCATCCTTCATAACCATCTCTTGTACAAATTACATGTGCACTGTAACACACTCTCATGTGTCCACCATCGCCAAGATTGTCTATCATGCACCTTCCTCTCCCATGTGGGCTTGAACCCACTAGTATCCATCCACCTTTGCCTAAAGCCCACTTGGATTGGCTCATACCTTGTCCAACTAGTTTTTGGATCCTCTACACCATCACATATATTTATTTGTAGTTGGTCACTCACAACTATAATCTCATCTATTACTCCCAATCTCATCATAAGTGAGTGAACATACACATGGGTATTCAAATGATAGTCCATATCATCTAAAATCACCTCAAGGATAATTCTTACATTCATATCATTATCTATCATCAATGCTATTATGACCAATCTAACCATCTTAGTTATAAATTCAACATACTCACCACATGTTAGGGATGCTATGCACATTATCAACTCCTTCTTCCACTTGGTGAGTTAAAGAGACTCACTCTCCATACCTGAAACATCTTCTACTTGAGCTGATCTCAAACTCATCCTTCTTCCATTCATCCATATCCATGTTATAAGCTCTCACATCAAGCTTTAAATTCTCAAATCCTTCATCTTCAATCTTTCCACTCTCTAGGAAAATATTTAGTTGTTCTTAGGATAACTCTCATTTAATGCACTGCTAAAAATGAACATTCACATACATATCCTCTTTATGATGAACTTGTTACTATGCTCTACCACACTCTCTTGTCTACATACTAGCTTGAAGACATGCAATGATGGCTTGAATATCATCACAAGTTACCTCTTTAGTCATTGTTTCCCTATCTATCTCTTGGTCAAATTCTTCACTTTGTCTCTCATACTGATGAACACGCTAGACCCCTCCACACTTAGTCCTTGTCTTCGATATCTTATCCATGGTTAGAATTACACAATGCATAAACATATTAGGGAAAACAAGTGTTCCCTAATTCACCTCATAAATCATCTCATCATAATCCAAAGGCATATTGTCTAATCCTTTTCCAATACTAACATGCTTATCTTATTTTTCACTTTCATAATGAGCTCAGAAAATCTCTATATCGTCCACCTCAAAAGTTGTATTTTCATTATCCATACTTCTATTTTCAAATCTATCACATGGCTGAACCTCTATCAAACTCTCCTTGTCTGCACTTGCTTTCACATCCACCATCCCCAATGTTATTTTGAGAGAAACTTGCCGCTCTACTTCGATGCTCCCTTTACTCACCTGCAACTCTACATAGATGGAATCTTACCTCACATATGTTATGTCAATCTTGGGAATGTGTATCAAGCCTTCATTTTCCTCAACCATACTACCATTCAAAATAAAATTAACAAGCTCAATGTCATTACGAACCAAGGCCAAATCAATACTTGGCAACTCATGGGACTTATCAATCATTTACTCATCTTCAAAAAATAGATCTCCATCATCTGGTGGATAATGTACCACCTCTCCATCATTCTTGGCAATGATTTATTCACCTAATTGTTTATCACAACTCATTTCCACTCTCTTGTTTTGAAAATAAAATCTAAGTTGTACACATAGAAGCCTCTCCTTGTTGCCTTCAAGGACATGTTGATTGGTGTAACTATACACCTCCTTGCTACTCATTGAAGTAGTTTTTGGCTGCTCACATGATAGCTCCCCGTAGGTATTTTCTCTATTATAAATATGGTTCTCACATCTTCTTTAAATCCTCTTCATGCAAAGCTTCTTCATCCAACTTGGCAGAATTTTCTGATGCACAAAATGACACAACATCTTGGAAACCATATTTTCTCGCTCATAAAATTTCCTCTTACCCTTCCTTCATCTCCTCACATGGAAATTCTTAAAAAATGTGGCTGCAAATCCACTAGACTACTTACACGCACCTTCATGGGGTCAACAATATGCTCAATTGTAAAATAAAATTCAAGCTCAACTATCTAAGTCATGAGTTGTTCCGGATTTTCCTTTTCATAAAATATGAAAATTTCATGCAAAGTTTTACCTCTTATATCCACCATCACCTTGGCTAGTATCATTCATATGCTAGCTTCTTTTTCTCCACATGATTGGCTTCTATCCAAAGCATCTATCGGAACTTGTATAGACAATAAACCCATCAATTCTTCCTCATCAACATCACATGTAATTACACATTCATCACTATGTGCATTTTTCCCCATCACATCTAGTCTCTCTTATAACACATTAAACGTATCTTTCAACTTACCAAGACCACGTGCCGTTCTCTTGTGTGCCATCTCTAAACATGAATCAGTAGGCTTCTATTTCATAACCTACAATGGACTCCAAATTGAGTCTCTCAGAAAATTCCTCACACTCTTGCAGGACTTCCAAACACCTATAACCACATATGCACGCTACTAAAAAACTTATAATCTATGTATACTTCTCTCTCATATCTTACCATACACAATGAAGAGTTTTCTCATAAAAAACTGCAAGAACACTACCATGGTCTGATACTACTTAATGCAATCACGAGAAGGGGGAAACTAATTAAAGTTTGCTAATATCTCCCATGTTACCAAGTTCGAGAAATCAACTAGACACACTCAAGTATTTCGTCAAAAACTTTGACAACATTTTAATAGTGATTCAAACACTTCATTTACGCAGTGGATTACAATCAAAATTCTGCGACCATTTGGATTATTCAACACATAGATTAGAAGTAACACTGATCCTTACACTTGCAGGGCATTACATAGACCTCTACCCACCTACAGGTAACATCACATACTCTTTAAATAAAAAAGAATGAAAATATTATATTCTGGTTTTCTTTCCCTAATTATCCTACCGACACTACAAATTAAATGTCAATGTGCTTATATAAGTGAATTTTGATGAACTCTGCGCATTACCCAAGGTTCCAATGTCTTCCTCAGACATTTCCCATTCACCTAGATGCCAACCGTTCCAAGGAGTCCAAAAATCATATTAAAAACCTGAGTATAGGTAGTCGGGTTTGGGACTATATAAGACACAGGAGAATGAACACTTTCGTCTTTTTTCACCCTCACAGGCTTTGTCCAAGGTACCAAATATTGTGTTTGAAAACATAACCCAATCGGGTTCTATTCTTTGATCAGCACAGTGAACTGTGTACCAAATCCGAGCATGTAGCGGATCCACATGGGTTTATAGTTCCAAGAAATCCTAAGCGTTGTTTCCATAACCTTATCCTATTATTTATCGGGCTTAGATATCCGATTAACACTGCGATTTTCAAATATCCATTTGAACACTGCTATGAGCAAAACTTGTGCAGGATTGTCATTCCCGAGTAACAAAAAATTTACCATTAATCACTTCCATGACCCAATAAGAATATGAAAGGCCCAGCAACACTAAATTAAGACTTGTCTCAGTTCAATACTACTACGGGCTTAGATTTCAGATAGCACAAGGTGAAAAGCATGTCTTGTTCTGAGACCTGTGCATACATTCTTCTCCGAGAGCAACTGCCTTGTCAATGTAATGTGAGTAAATCGTCAAGAATCGGGACTTAGATGGAATCCTCATGTCGATTACCACTGAGGTGAATTTAGAGAGCACATCATATTCTTGGAAGGACTTAGATCCCCGTGGGCCAAAGGAACCATACGAAGCAGTATACGAGGAGCAAATCAGGATATAAAGCTCGATTATAATAACATGAAGACTGTTCTGTTTACAAAGACAAAACATGAGAGCAAGGCAACATTGAGTTGAATGGAATAATAGTCCTAATTAAATATAGAAACCCACATACATATGAGAACAAAGGCAATAACTTCCCTTTCTTGGATTGGCTTACCATCCAAATAACATACAACGGTAAGCACCAAGGCAACTAATCACTTCACTTCAAGATGAATGTTTCTAATGAAGGATGATGTCACCAATACAAACAAGTCAAGAATAAGAATAACTTGGCACTGAAATTGTTAGGAAACCACACACTCTACAACAACATATGAATAATACAATACAATAATATAGATAATTAAATATAAAAAACATAAGGTTTAAATGGTATAACCTTAGAAAAGTCAAGGAAACATCAATGGTGGAAGATATCAAACTGTATTAATTCCAAGATGAACCAATTACATTCAAAATCATTATATAGATAACATGAAAACTCTAAAATGAGAAATATGCCTAATTGACAAAGTACCATTAGGATTCCTCCTCCTAGAAATTGAGTGAAAAATGCCAATAGGACTTTCTTTATAAAAATAGAATTAGATGGAATCTGTCTTTGTAAAAATAAAAGTTTGACTCCTTGATATTTTGCAATAGTGGGAGGGGAGGGGGGATGGGGTCTGGCACCCCTGCCTTGTCTCCCCTCTGCCTCCCTGTTAGGAGTGGGTTATAAACTGCACTTTAAATGGATCCAAACTTTAACTTTGTTATCACATATGTAATCGAAAACAAGAAAATCATCCAAACACACTAAGATCTAACATACAAGACAAAGGAAATCCAGTTTATTTTTGGTCATACAAGATTTCTCATGACCACGATTTCTCTTGCATCATTGTTTCTCATGCATTTACATACATATGATACATTTTTATTTCCTATCAATGATCAACAACATAGATATCAATATTTTGGTATAGTGGTCAATGCGACACTTAGACACAAGATGCACACTGCAGATTGTATGTAGGGTAATTAAAAAATATAAAAACAAACACATAATCAAATTCAAAAGTATACTATGTAGAAAATGAAAATTATTTTTAATTTTTAGACTACATAAAATTATAAATGTTTACATGATTCATTAACACTAGGAATATTAATTCTGATTTTCAATAGGAAAATGCTAACATGATAAATTATGTAGAATAAAAAAAATAATGTAGAGCTACATGGGTTTGAATGTTGCATACACAAAGAATGTTAATAATATCAAATCTAATTTATATGATCTCTCATTTTTGAGCCCTTATGGGATAGATGGTAATAATATATACATAATTATATGAATAATTTACAAATAATGAAGGTTATATAAGGTGTTTCTCATATTCTATTTGAGTGAGGGTTAAAATATCTATAGATGTGTAGTTGGATTTCAATTTTTCAACATAATTGATATATTCCATAAAATTTTAGAGACAAAAAGGATGCTAATTGACATGCCATGTTACATGATAAATTGACATGTGGATGGTGAGTGTGCACATGGTTTTGTGTAAAATAGATATTTGTGATTGGGTACTATAAAAAATCATGAAGGTACCATGATAATTAATATGTGACGTGTGTATGTTATACTAGATGTGTTATGAATGAAGCTGATAACAGTTTCCACAATGTCATAAATCTTTTTGTAAATGAGTTAGGTGTTGTATCATCTTGATAATATACCTCATTCTTCCACAAAATCCACAATATGTCATGTATAAGAGAGATCAAAATTCCAGTTGAGGATTCAATGGTCCCATGTAATTTTTGAACACACACAAAATGAGGGGACCCTGATGAGGTGGAAGGAAATAACATGTACATTAAAACTAGCCATGCAAGTGGTTATATTACTAAACTTATAATTTTGATCTTCAAGATCACAACTTCGTAACATTTTTCATGAGATGTTGGATCATATGGGTAGGATTAACAATCTTGTGTCACCAAAAACATTAATACTTTTAATTAAAAAATACTCCACAAGTAGTAATGATTCATTAAGTAGATCATAGTATACTTTTCTTCTTCATCTCAGTCATATTCCAAACAAATGGGATACATTTATTTACTTACATTCAATGTCAATGAGTTGAGTGCTTTCTCTTAAAGGGATGTGCATCCTTAGAATGCATGATCCCATTTTAATTGGATAAAATTTCATTTTTTCCTAGATTGAGTCATATTTTTAAAAAAATGCACATTAAATAAATTACAATAATTCCAAAAGAGTGTAAATAAAAGCAAAGATTTACAATATTCTAATAACATAGGTACACTTCCTGTTAGTCGGTCAACAATAGTTTTTGTTAAAAAAGTAAGAAAGGATAAGACCTCTTGGACCCTTGCACCAACATGTGTGGTTCAAGTTAAATTCTAATGGTGATTCTAGAAAAAATCTGGGTGCATTAGGGGCTGGTTGTATTATTCATGATTGTAAAACATCTTTAATCAAGGTAATGTCTAGGAAACTTCTAGATCACACCAACAATGAAAAATAAGCACAAGCCCTAGTTAAAGGGATTGAACTTGTAATCCAATGATCCAGGGGTCACTTCTAGTGATAATTCATGGGATGGTTCTACCCCAATTGGTGGAAGAACTTCTGAGAGCCATAACTTTTGAATGACAGCTCCATTTGACTCCCTATTTGAACTATTAAGAATCTAAGAATAAGATAAATGTGATGAAATGACATGAGCTCCACTTAGAGGGTTTTGACCCATTAAAACCCAATGAAAGTGCCCCAAATTTGAATTTTAATAGTTCAATCTAAAAATAATAATTTCTCAAATTTTATGTTATTGTAAATCGTGGAAGTCGAACCATTTCATCTCCCTTGAGATTGGTGACCTTCCACATATTCCTCTACCTTCAAAATATATATAAATGATGAAGTATCCTAAAAATTAAATCAAACATATCTTCCTAGAGATAGGCATATGTTTGTATCTATGATTTTGAGCAATAAAACATATATTTTAAGAGAGAGAATTATTATTTATGTGTTCTTGAAATATCTTTCAACTAAAAATTCTGAGTTTTGGATCAGTGGTATCAGAGCGGTTTGTCTTGAAAGTGTGTGATCCTAAGGATGAGGTCAGGGTACGATAAGATTGGGTAGAAAACAACAGATTCCATAGACTATCCACCTATTTATTTCAAATGACCTCAAAGGGCAAAAAACACTAAGACATCTGATCATTTCAAGGAAATAGTGAATGAATCCCTCTAGTAGTAGTAAGCACAAATGCTACAATAATTCACGCAAAATCTTCACAAAATCTTGATGAAAATTTTTGGCTCCTCATCTGTACCCCCACATACTTCCAGTGCTCCAACACCCTTTAAGTTTTACATGAATTTTGATATCCCTACATTTGAAGGAAAAATCAATGTTGATGCAGTATAAAATTGGTTGGATTAATTGTCTTCATATTTTTATATAAATAAATTTACCGATAAATAAAAGATCACTTTTGCTCTTTTGAAAACATCATTTCCTATAAAAAAATTGGTGGGAACTGTATAAGAAGAGGTTTAGTATAGATGATATTAGCCTTGAGGTAAAACCTACTTGGGATGATTTCATAGAAGATGTAAAGGAAGAATACTACTCCATTAGAGCATATAATGATCCGTATATATAATGGCAATAACTTTACCAAGGTAAGGAACAGTCTATTCAAGATTACACTGACATTTTTCACTCTCTACCTACAAGATTGGGCATCCAAAAAAGTGAGAAACATAACATTCTCAAATATCATAGTGGAGTATAATGGTATATATGGGGCAAAATGGAACTCTTCAATTTGGAAACCCTTAGTGAGGCATACAAGTTTGCGGTGAAGATTGAGTAGAATCATGGAAGAATGAATATAAAGTGTGAACCTTAAAAATATAATAGTGACAAAGAAGGTCAAACATGAGGCCAAAATTAGAAGCAAAAGGAGGGAAAGACTAAGAAATGGTGTGATTACCACAAATCTAGAACTCACTCTAAAGAAGAATGTCAAGCCATCAAGTCCCTAATTTTTGAGTCCCAATCTTTGACATCTACTATTCTACCTCATACACACCTTGCATTCAAAGAGGATGAGAAGAGATTGTAGTATCTGAGCTTGATGCCATCATTTCTTCATCACAGACCCATGAGGAAAGGATAGATGATAAGGAAAGGTTGTTTCACTCTAACTTATTGGTGAAAGGTAAGCCTCTGCATTTCATTCTTAATAGTGGAAGTCAAAATAATTTAATCTATACTAATATTTTAAAAATATAAATCTATCCATGAAGCCTCACCCAAAGCCATATACTATTAGATGGTTGAGTCTAGGGAGTAACCTCTGTGTCACCCACCATTGTCTTCTTTCATATGCAATAAAACTTTTCCAAGATGAGGTCTTGTGTGATGTGATCAATATGGATGTTTGTGATGTACTCCTTGGTCATCCATTCATGTATTATCAATATGGAATCTATGAATCAAAAACTTGAAGGATCACCCTCACTCTTGAAACATAGTGCTACAAGGTACCATAAGTACCACTTTCCACATCTGTCTCCCTGATTAGTGGGAATAAATTTGTTCTCATGGTGGTCAAGTCACATAAATATAAAAGGGATGATGTTGTAACCCTGACTACACAAACAACATAACAATAGAAGAAAATGGATACTAAGCTGAAGAAGTTCATAGTCTTTCATCCACAGACTGATGATCAGATAGAAGTGGTGAACTACCTAATTATTCACATGTTTTAGAAGTATCACCCTAAACATCCATAGACATGGATGAGGTGATTCTTTTCATACAACATGGACATAATTAGGCCTTGCACAACTCTACCAAGCACAATCATTTCTAGGTATTCTTTAGGTTCTAACCCATGGCACCAATTGATGTAACTATTCCATTTTCCACCATGGAATACACACCTCATTAGAGACATGATGTAGCAAAGGCAATAAAGTCCATTTAAAAAATCAAGACACAACTACTGCACTTGATGAGGAATATTGATGAAATGGAGACCATTGTTTCTCATGGAGGGAGGAATAATCTAAGTGACACTTTAGGCAATAATTCAGGTGATGGTTCTACCCCAATTTGTGGTAGAAGTTTTCAGATCCATAACTTTTGAACCATAGTTCTATTTAAATCCTTATTCAAATTTTTGGAAATATAAGAATGAGGAGAATGTGATGAGATAGAGTGAGATCCACTCAGTAGGTTTTGACCCTCAAAAACCCAATGAAAGTGCCCAAAATTTTAATTTTAATTGTATAATCTAGAAATAGTAATTTCTCAAATTTTATTTTGTTTTAAATTGTGGAAGTCAAACCATTTCATCTCCCTCAATATTGGTGACCTTCCACGTCCTCCTCCTACCTTAAAAATATGTATAAATGAAGAGGTAGCCTAAAAAGGAAATCAGACATATCTTCTTTGAGATAGGCATATGTTTTTATCTATGATTTTGAGCAATAAAACATCTCTTCTCAGAGATAACATTATTATTTATCTCATTGTAATTTCAATCAAATGAAGGAAAAAACCTACAATATAACCACTTTAATATCTTCTTCAATCACATACAATGTGTCATTGTAATTTCAATGCCCTCATATCAAAGGAGTGGTACATATTAGGTAAAAAATGAACAAACATAATTTCTACCATTTGCTCTATGACCTAATAGTGAATAGTCCAGATTTGCTACAAAATTACAATATTTTATAGTGCATTTTTAACAAAATTTTGATTCTCTTCCCCCTGGACCAACATAGTGACCCTAGTGTGGGGGGAAGGGGGTGGGGAATTTCCTCCCACACCCCATTTTCAAGAACTGGGAATGAAAATTTTCAAGCTCCACCATACAACACTCACTAGCTTAGAAACTCACTAGGAAGGGTTGTTTCAAAGGTGATGTAGGGCATACTTGATTTTAATGACATAAAAATTTTTGTGGGTGGGTTCAAATTTTTTTATCAGGAAGACAAGCACTTGGTAATTGGTGAGGCCTATGCCACAAAATTCAAAGGAAAGGAAATTATTTTCATCAAAGACCTAACTTACATGGCTCCCTCTTGAGTATGAGGATGGTATTCTCTATCATCTCAGGCTTTTTGTCATCCATTTGTTGTTGGTCAGCCTTGGGGCCTCACTAGTTTTTTTTAAACCCTTTTTTTGTTGGTAGCACTTATTATATTTTTATGGTCCTTTGTTTTTGCTCACCACACCGTTGGCTTTACCAATTTCTAGTTTCAGCCATGTCCTTGTTAAACTTTAGGTGCAATTTTTTTTAAAAACTTATTATGGTTGTTTGCCAACCAAAACCCTGTATCTATCTAAAAAATAACATAATTAAAAGAAAAAAAATTATGTTCACATTGTTTAAAATAATAAAATTCAGTTTTTGTTGTGTTGGGCCATTTTTGAGGTAAAATTAAAATGGTTAAAGTTTAATTAGTTTCAGTCATCATAGGATTCAAATAACCAATGAATATGATCTAAATAATGTGGTAGAATAAATAAACCTAAGGTACCATCAGAAAATATGATAAAATGAATTTGTGCTGAAAAGAACATCTTAACATTCATATTTTGGTTATTTTTCTAAGAAGAAAAAGTAATAAGCATGGGGAAAAGAGAGTGATAAAAAGTCAGGTTGGTTATGAATGAAAAAGAACTAGTGTATAAAATAATATATATTAAATAATATAGTTTTTATATACAAAAAATAAATAATGGAAAATAAAAAGAAGAGAAAAGAGAAAAGAGAAAAGAGAAAAGAGAAAAGAGAAAAGAGGAAAGAGAAAAGAGAAAAGAGAGAATTTTATTTTTGGCTGTGTTACGGGTGTAAAGGTTTGAGAGTTTTAGAAAGAATAAAAATGCATAAAATATACCAAAATAAAGATATATCCATGAATAACCTAAAGGAATAAATAAATTATAGTTTGTAATATCATGTTCAATGTGAAGGCTTGTTTTTAGGAAAGTTTATGCATTTTTTAAAGAAGTTTGTTGTGGAATGTTGAGAAGTTTTTGTAAAAAATAAAGATTATACAACTAGGTTTTTAATTTTATTTAAGGATCAACCTTAAAAATTCAAATCAATTTATTTCACATTTAGTTTTAATTGTTCATTTTGAGGCTATGTTTCCATAAATACCATAATCATGTTTCTTTTTGTCTAATCTTATGTGATTATTCAAAGGCAATCTTTATAATTTTTTTATTTTGTAAACATAGATAATGTCAATAAGTCACTTTAAAAAAAAAAAACCTTTATATTCATCTATTTTGTATGCATTCAAACATGTAAAATAGTCCTATACTACATTTAAGCCAATATTCAATGAAATAAACATGGTTTTCTATGTGTAGTTAATAGAATTTGATTGGTCCCAATATTATTCAAAGTGTACTGGGTCTCTTTTCATTTTTTATTTTTTAAGTAAATACGGTCTTGATTTGACTTTAAGAAGAATATATACAGATTATACATTATTTCATATAGAATAAGGAGATTAAGTTGATGAGTGATATGAATTCTAAATATTGTGTAGAGTGATAACCAAAAGTATATTTCAAATATTAGAAAATATTTTATAATGAATTTCTTAAAACTTCAATATTGCCTTTACTCATGTCATGAAAATTCATATAAATATTGGGTCATTCATCACATGATTACTTGTTGAATTTTATTGAGTATTGGTTTTGAAAGTATCATTCATTAAATGTTTTACTAAGGAATGACCCTCAATGACCTCATATGTTTTTAATTGTTCACAATATTTTTGTAATTGGATTAAATTAAAATAAAGGAAAAAGTTTTTATAGTGATCCACGCCATATTATGGAAAAAAGAGAATATTTTCAAAGCTCAATAATAAAGCAATATGTTTTCAATATTTATTTTAAAAAATACATTACTTAGAAGACAAAAAGAGTACATCAATGGACATATTGAGAGCATAATAGTCCACTACTATTAAAACTTTAAAACTTTCCCCCTTTTTTTTCAGAATTTTATTTGTTATGTCCATACTAGTTCTTAGACATGCTGTGACATGATTTCAGAATAAAACAAAATAAATTTTCATAAAATTTACTATTATTATCACAACCCTCTCTTTGTCAATCTCAATTAAACTATATTCTTTAATATTACATTTAGGTCTGATTCTATTATTTCATTCTATAAAACATGTTTTATATGAACTACACATGTTTAGGATTAACATAGTGCAATAGTATGTAAACTACTTTATCATATTAATGTTTGTTGAATCCATCATATCTTGTATCCCTTAGGGTTAGATATTATTATTTTTATGGTAGATAAATGTTTATAGGGATGATTTCAATTTATGTCATTATTTATCTATATCCTATGTGTGCTGCTCTAAATCATAATCATTTTTTCTATGATATTTTTATAAATCTAAAGTATCTTCATCCATTATCATTGTATTGTTTCCTCCTATTATTAGTATTTCTTGCATATTCCTAGTGTTACCATTAATTATGTTTTTTTATTCATGTTATATATTATAGAGCTAAATGCTTTATGCTTATTATAAGAGCTAGATATGATTTTGATCTATAGTGTTTCATTTATTTACGGTTGTGATATATCATGTTATTATTAATTCTCCATTTTTTCTCCTTTTCCTTTTTATATCTCTATTTAGTGACATATCTCTTTCATTGCATTATAAAACTTACATATCAATGTGTATCTAAGGATTTATTATGTATATGAGTTTTCCTATATGTTTTTCACGTATGGCATGATATTTAATGTTTTTATTTACATGTTGTAATACCAAAATGTATTTTTTAATCATGTATAATGATGTTGTTAATATATATATTTTTTCAACATTCAAATGTTTATTTATAGTGATATATCATACAATATCATCATATTGTTTGAAATAAGCTAGGGTTATATGTGATGATAATGATTTATGTGTTTATGCCTAGGTAACCATTCATATAACTTCTTTAACACCTTCTAACAAATATATTTCATGAATTAATGTATTTATTATCATAAGAGGACTTATTATGAGGTAGATAATGTTATGACAAGGAAAGATAAAAAAATAAAGATATCAAACCTAGTTCCACCTAATATTCCTCTAGCCCTTTAATATTAGACCTTTGTTGTGAATATTATGCTATTGTAGGTTAATTCAATAAATTCAAGAAAATATTAAATTTTTATAATTGATTTAAAGGTATTATGTTTTTTATGAAATTATTTATTAGTCATTATAATCCACTATTTTTCCAAGTAATACCCAATTTTGGACACATAATTTTTTTAGCATTATTATTATTTTTATATTTCTAATTATTTTATGCATATCGATCATTAGTTTAAATTAGGGTCATCATTACAATTTTTTTAATATTTTTATCCTTAAATTTATTCCCATTTATAGCTCATGTTATTATGTATTTTTTTTATTTTTATTTTTTATTTTGTTTGGGCTTCCATTCATTTTATGTCATTCTTCCTTTTATCTCCTGCATTTTTTCTATAGGGACGTAATTGATGGTTTATTAATTTCGTTCAAGACAAAATTAGTGACCTTATGCCATCATTTACATATTTTATATGTTATTTTGATTCTTTTCCTTCTTATTGGTAGGATATTCCTAAATCTAAATTCTATAATTTTAGAAAATGCATCATAGAGGAATTTCTATAAAATTTATCGAATTTAAGCATCAAGAGAATTTAAGTATATGAAAAACTAAATTAAAGTATATCTATATTTGGGACTATTAAAAATAAACTAAAAGGTTTTAGTTTCATCTTGTACCATAATAAGGATAGGATATTGTCTATTTTATTTAAACTTGTTCCCTAGGGAGAGGAGGTGAAGACATTTATCCTAATTAGACACACTCACATCCATAATAAAACTAAATTGGATATGGTTCTAATAATTTGGGATACTTTGATAATACTCTTAAATGAATTTTACCAATCCAATAAGAATTATAATTATTTCATTCCTCTTGCATTACTTTGTCAAAAATTAAGTCAAACCAGAGGAGAAGAAAAATATGAACTTTTGGACCCAAATTCATTGAAGTGATGACATAACCCTAATCAACATATAATTACACACCTATAAAAATATTAATTGATACTAAAAATAATAAATTATAGAATTAGTCGTAAGATATAGAAATGGTAACAACCAAGGTAAAATTTTATGGCTTGCCAATTCTATAAAGTAAATAAATGGTAACAATCTATTTATATCCTTATATTAATGTATTGTATGTCTGAATATCATACATCTTCCACATATAGTTTTAGGATCTATATTTATATAAAAATTAGTATGTATGTCTATTTTCATCACTCTTCACTTATCTTTAAATTTATTTTCTTTATTGTTTTCATTTTTTTATTTTGAGAATATTTTAAATCTATTAGTTTAGTTTATTGTTATACCATAAATATTTATTTTTATCCTTTTTTTTTACATGTTATTTATCCCAAATTAGAAAATAATTATTCTTTTGGTGAATGCCTCTACTCTTAAAACACCTCAACACTTACGTTTTTTTATTTTGTATTAAACTCTAATTACTTCATTGGAACAAATTCTAGTTTAGTTTATGTATCCACCTTTCATATCTAATCCTCATATTTACATAACCTTTTCATTGTTTTACCTAATTATTAATACCATTCAACTTAAGGTTTCATGCCCTCCTTACCCCTTAGGTTTTTTTTTCTTTCTTGTTTCATTTCTATTTTTTAGTGCTTGCCTACTTAAGGTTTTTTCTTGGTTCCTCCATAGTTTTTCTCTCAATTAACATACTTCATGGGTGATGATATTAAAATATATAACTATTATTTAAGTGAAAAATATATTGTAATAATTAATTATACAAATGATTTAAATATTGATTTCATATGTGATAAAAGGATTAATGGAGATATTATTGTGTAACTTATAAAATACATTATACGATATTGTTATTTTTTCCTAAAATAATGAAAATGTTAATTAAAGTATCTATGACACATTATTATTTTAATTTAATAGAGATGCATGTGGTTGATAGTTATTCTTAATATTATACTCATACATCCTCTATTGTACCCAAGTTTGAAATCATAATCAATTGGATCTATTGAATGAATCTATTTTTATTTTTATTGTTCTTGTTCATGAGATATAAAGCATGATGGATTTCATAGGTGAATTACAAAGACAAGTGCATGATTTATCTCTTAATTTAAACTCTTAAAATGCTAATATAGTTACCTCAATCCTCTCTACATCCTTAAATTTTGAGGAATTCATGATATCATCATTGATGTTTGTGATACACAATTTTAACTTGAAAACATATTAATTAACGAAATTACCCATTTTGTTTCCTCTAAATTTTTTACTTAAAATGTTTGATATCTTTGTCAAATTTAAAAATTTAAAATTTTATTTTTACGTTGATATTCCATTTTACTCTATTTTGAGCTGGATTATTTTATTTTAATACTTAATTTACTCCTTTAATTATACAATATAAAAATTAATTTAACTTACTTGTTTTTTAACAATCATAATGGATTCATAAATTTGTCTCTATTCAAACTTTCTAGTGGTCTATAATCATTATACAAAAAATTCTTCATTCAAAATGTATCATAAGAAAATAAGTTTATTCTTACTAATTATTTTTATAGACCTTAAATATGTCTACTTATGGATCATAAATGAGTTTGGAATGATTTTTGCATGTTTGGAATGTATATTAGTTATAATATGTATGTTAAGGTTATTTAAAACTATATGTTTGTTAGTGGTCCAATGTTCATGCTGACACATAACATGATGTTTAAGAGGAAAACCACACCCTTTAAGCATTATCTTGACGGTATTCACATTTGTATTTTTTTTTGTATATGGACTGAAATTTTAGAGGATTTAAATTTTTGCTATGCAGTTTGAACTAAAATTAAATAACTAAAATTTAAAGATTTCACTATTAAACATTATAATTTCATTTTATAGCTTTTAAAACTGGGGTTCATTATTTAGGCACTGGGTCCTTTCATATCATTTCTCTAAAATCTAGGTTTGTAAAAATGTAATCATATAAATAAATGAGTGTATACCCACCCCTTTATGTTGATTTTACTTATGATTAGGTTCTTTATAGGCCCAAAGTGACACAAAAACACAATATTCATTTATGACTAGGGCATATGGGTAAACTTTGGGGTACATTTATGAGCAATAACCCAATTTCTAATTGAATTAATCAGAAAGTGGTGTACATGTAGAAACATAGGTCGTATTGGTTACCACATACACCCATCCACTCATTTATTCCTATTTTACTTATGATTAGGCCCCTTAGATGTAAAAATTTACACATAAACACCACTTCCACATAAAACCTAGGTAAATGAAAAATAATTTAATATGTGTTTATGATCTCCTAATTTATCATTAAATTCAAAGAAAATGTGTGATTTTTAAAATGTAATTCACATTATGACTGTTACACATCCAACCACCAATTTATGCTAATTTTACATATGATTACTTCCTTATAGGCCAAATGTGATGCAAAAATGCTATATCAAGCTGTGCCCAAGGAATTAAAAACAACCCGGGGCATATTTATGCATGATCACCCCAATTCACTTAAAATTATATCCAAATTATTGTTATTGGGGAAACAAAATTTTTATAAATCAAATCCTTTAGATAATGTCTCAATTGCATGATTGAATGAATAATAACTAGGATATATTTCTCAAAGATTAGTTGTATTCTATTTATACCCTTGAGTTGATGAATATCAAATATAATTGGTCCTCCAAACTGCATGAGTATCTCCCCCATGCCATAACTTGATGCATCACATTCAACAATAAATGTGATTTTTTTTTCAAAATATGGGTAGAGAAAAGTGGAATGATGTGCATAACTAATTTTATATTCTCAAAGGCTTTAGTAGTTATTTTGTTCCAATGCAAGAAGTCATTCTTAAACAAGGATGTGAGTGATTTATTTATGCTATCATAAAATTTCACAATTTTTAACTAGTAATACGTTAACCCCATAAATACTTAGATATTATTGAGGTTTTTTGACACCTACCACTTTATCACTTATTTTATATTCTTAGGGTCTTATTTTGGTCCTTTGTGTGATACAATATGACCCAAAAACTCAACCTCTTGGATTACAAATGTAAATTTTAATGGTTTTACATATTAAAGTTGATGTTGTTACAAAACTAATAGTACTTGTTTCACATTTTGAAAATGTTTTTCATAGGACTTTATGTTTATTAAAATGTCATAAAAACTAAAAACACACAAATGTCTTCCGAAAATGCATAAAAATAGTGTTCATCAAACTCTAAAATGTGGATGGTGAATTTGAGAGACAAAAAGGCATGAAAAAAATGCTCATTATAACATTCATGAGTTATAAAATATATTTGACAGATATCTTAATCTATAATCAAAATTTTATGGTATTCGAAATGAATATATAGGTTTTTTTAAATATCTCCATGCAACTCGTCTAGAAAATCATAAATTACTTGAATAGGGAAGATATCTTTGATGGTGTGGATTTTTAGTTCTCTATCATCTAAGCACATGATCCAAGTAACATATTTCTTATGCACTATGATTACAAAGAACAAATATTCACATTATCTATATTTAATAATAGATTACTCTAAATTCTCATGATTTTTTTTCAATTTCACTCTCCTATGAATATAGATACCTATATGGCCTATTGTTTGGTGGTTGACTTCTCAAAATGAATCAGGTGGAAATATCATAGTCTCCTCTTGGTTGGAGTCCTTTTTTCATGGCACTATAAAGATTTTGCTGGTAATTATTAATAATTTGTATATTATTATGTGTAGACACCTTGGTTGGTTTAATTTCCATGGAAAATACTCAGGTTACAAATCTTTCAACCCAATTTTTGATAATATTTGGTATCTGATGACGACTATCTAATTTTGGATTTTTTTTGCATAATCCATATAGTTTAAATGTCATAACTTCATAATGAAAGCATTTTAAAATTTACTGGAAATTAATTTATATTGTGCTTAATTTTGTGATCCATTGGACTTGAAACTTAATGTATACCCCACCCATGGGAATAGAAAACATAGGATAATGTATCATTTATTCTTATATAGAAAGGTTAATACTAAGTAATTTTCCAAAATAATTTATTTTTCCATAATTTGAAAATCATGAGATAAAATTATGTACTTGGGTAAATAAAACAAATAAAAATATCATCCAAATTGCTATTGATGAAATTATGTTTAATCCAGGTATCAATCAACACTTTCACCTTATGTTTATTATGAAAACCCACAACCTTAAGGATTTGAGAAGTGCTAATACTTGAAATTGGATGATAGGAGATAATAGGTTTGGAATCTTCATATTCCTCTTTTTTTTTTCTTCTTCACCCTCACCTAAGATGTATTCTTATTCTTTAGATCCATTGGATGCTTCAAGGTGCTATATATTCTTCTCAACACATTTATGTTCTTTGTTTAACTTGCTATCAAGACCAAAATGTAACCCTTTTGTGTTCTTCTATTTAATCTACTAATAAAGTTATTGTATTGGGTAGTTATCAACCATTAGTGAAATCTATTAATTTGAATACATCTATTTCCTCTTCCCATCATGTGAGTACTATGGATTTAGCTATTAAACTTAGACTGAACTTATGAACATCAATTTGGATGGTATCATTGAGCCCTACCATGAACATGTCATTCATGTTTTCCTTGTTGATGTCATCAACAAGTACATGTAGATTAAATAAATATTGAATATATTTATTGATGTAACTTATTTTTCATAACATTTATAATCTAATCAAGTAGTTTTAAATGATTATATTATGATAGTGCATGTATAACTCATCAATAAAAACTTTCTAGGTAATAGGAATGCCATGATTTTTATTTTGAGTGTATAACCACCTATTCAAAATGAACTTATTGGGTAAATATATAAAGTTTCCACGACCACATTATTTATACATGGGTATGATGATGATCGAAATAATTTTCCATTTGATTTATTCAAGTTACTAGATGCTTACCATGAAACTTACGAACTTCCACTTTTGAAAGCATGTGCTTCGATTTGGTATTTAATATTTTATTTTTATGGTTTTTATAACTTGATTGAAATGGTTTAGGATTATTTAGATATTTATAATAAGATAAGACACAATAAAACCTAGAATCTAAAGTTTAAGACTCCATGTTCCAGTTGTGAGGCATAATTACTAAATTATCTTATCATTTCCTATGGCTGCAAGTGTTTGGACTAGCCATGCATGAACCATAGGCTATAAAATTATGGTCACAAAAATTATACCAAAGGAATATACCATTGTGATAATTTCACTGAATCAATCAAATGATTGGTAGTTTTCACAAAGGTGTGAAAATAATTCCAGACATTAAAAAAATACCTCAAACAATATTGTGGTGATGAGGAAGATTAATTAAAATTAAGATTGAAGGACACTTGACTTCATATTGGTCCTAAATGGAATTTAAGACTAGGTATGGTGATAAATTATCAATCAAATTTGAGCCTATATTTAAATTTCATTTAGATATAAATGTGAGTTATATATAAAACATGAATTAAAATATTAGTGATAAAGAAGATCATCATAATGATCGAGGACCTCTAACACCTCTTGATGGAATAACTAACTTATACATTGATGAATGGGGTGTTGAGTTGTATGGATTTGATGCATATGAGCATACTAAAGGAATAGGTCTTGGTACATATATACTCCATGAGGAATGTGATTGGTCTCTTGAGGTAAATTATGATGACACTCTAAGACAAGATGCATGGGGAAACTACTTTTTGCACATGGATGATGATATTAATAATCTAGATATAATAGAGCATGATAGTCCTCGTGAACATTTAGTTCTTCTTTCCAAAAGAGATAATATTCAAGAGAGTGAACCTAAATAAAATTTATATTATATTTGGCAACAATTCAATGCTTTAATGTAGACCTGATGAAGAGGCCAATCATGTATATAATAAGCATAAAGAAGACTGTGGGGTATCCACGAAGTAGGAAACAACTCAACACCCACTGACCCACCCACCCCCAACACCCCACGCCACCTCCCCCCCCCCCAACACACACACACACAAACATGCACAATCATAAAGGATAATAAAAATAGTCATGAAAATAATAATGAATGGGATTGGGATAGAATAAATAGAGAAAATTATGATGATAATGATGAGGGGATAGGATGATGAAGATAGTGACTGAGCTATCCTTGGTTACAAAAAATGGCAAAGTGTTGCCTACATAGTCTGAAAGACCTTAGGGCAATGTAGTTCTAGCTGGGAGATAGTAGATGATGATTAGTGATTACAGAATAATTAAGATGAGGAAAAATAGATTGATGATTGGGAAATAAAGATGACAGGGATGAAGATACTAAGTGGCTATGTATAAAGATTAAGTGATATAGGAACTATTTATTGGATACATAATACCTAAGAATTTTGCCCATTGTAAAAATATGAGGCAAGTTAACATAATAGGGGTCATGACAACCATTTAGAAATCATTATTTCAATGATTACTAGAAATCTTGGATAGAGAATGATTATATTCTCGTATAACCCTCCATAATAATAATGGGAAGGGATGGACTTAATGTGTAATGATAACAAGGAATGACAAGGTGTATCATGATCTAGCTGAGGCTAAGAGGAGACATATTTGTCAAAGAGGACTTATACAAGGAAGATAGGGATACTATGGATACAGGTGGGACTTGGGGAAATGGATATTCTCTCCAATTGTGGATAAATGACTAAAGAGGATCCCTTCAACAAATGGTTCTTGACTAATCCTATCTTCTCCATGTGTTAAAATAGTGATCCTAACTTACTGACAATTCCCACTTATCAAGACCAGGGTTAGGGTAACCTTACCATGGTGTCAAAATCCACTTTTCACCATGATACTTGCCTGAGATACCAACAAGCTAGTTTTCACCATTAGATAATTCTTTTGGGCTGATTGGGAGGGATTAAGAATGGATGGGGATGGATGTGAGACATCCTATATATGAAGGATGTTGATATCAAGAATAGGAATAAAAGTGATTGAGGTGAATGATATGCATGGGATCATCCAACTCATTGTCTTCAAGCATAGCCAATCGATAAGATCTTGAGCTAAACTTAGTAACAATAACATAAGGTCCTAGCTAGTTTGCTTCAAATTTTTCCATCTTGTCTCTTTCTATGTTTTTATTCTTTTATTTTTTTTGAAGGATGAGATCACCCACTTCAAACTCCTGGGCCTGAATCTTTTTATGATAGTAATTCTTGAGCTTATTTTGATATGATCATAGGTTATTTAAAGCTCATTATCTCTTTTCAACTAGGAGTTCTAATTCTTGTAGGCACTCTTATCATATATTATGATCAATGATTGTTCCTTGTAATGAGAGATAAAGAGAATGGAGTTCTACTTCCACTTGTAGGATAGCTTCAGCTTCATAAACCAAGGTGTATGTAGTAGATCCTATAGGTGTGTGGACACTGGTGTGGTAGGACCATAAGGGTAGATATAGTTTAGTATTCCAATTATGTCCAACTTGATTGATAGTTTTATTCAAGATTTTAACCATAGTCTTGTTTTTTGCTTTCACCTATCCATTGCCTTGGGGATAGTATGGAGAAGGAAATGTTGTGTGATGTGGTAATTTTGACATAAGGCCTCAAATTCTTGGTTCTAGAAAAAATTTCCATTATCATAAATTATATTGGTGGGGATACCAAGGTAGTAAAAGATTTGATTGAGGATGACCTTTGATATCTAGAGGCCAATTGTGTCGGTCAGTGGTATTATCTCTA
The DNA here is from genome assembly GCA_037957365.1 of Torreya grandis. NCBI lineage: Eukaryota > Viridiplantae > Streptophyta > Pinopsida > Cupressales > Taxaceae > Torreya > Torreya grandis. Next base: position 27,578 of record JARHVA010004501.1, read on the forward strand.
CCCATTTAATAAAATATTTTTTAGTTATTATGATGAACTTGTGTCCATCAAAGGAAGTAGGATTTTTTTCTAATCAAATCAAGGCCCCATATATAAAAAGGCCATAAACATGTGATAGGTTACAATTCTTGTGCTGGTGTGTGGATAATATTTCCATGTTTTGACAATCCATGCATTTTTATAAATATTGACTAGCATCTTAGTCCATAGTCAACCAATAGTAACTTTTTTGAAGGAGATTTTTAGTTAAGGCCATTTCACTAATGTGCCTTCTGTAGCTACCATCATGGACCTACCTAATGTCTTGAGTTGCTATATTTGATGTTAGGCATCTCAACAAGGTTTCTTTATAACCTCATAGATAAGTCATGATGCCAAAGATGGTATGGCAAGTAGTATGATGGATGAAATATTTTCATTGGTGGTGGTTAAGGTTTTGTGGAAGGATGTTATCATGAAGGTACTAATATATATCATGGTATGAAGGAAGAATAAGATTATAAATTACACAGATCTGGAGAGGAGCCAATGACTGATGGGTCGAGATGATTAAATGCTCAATTAGAAAATTACCTTCCAAGATGTCTTAAAAAAGGTCAATAAGAGAGGTTAAGGTGGCCATAGATTCAACTACATTTTTTCTTCCACATGGAACTTGTTCAATTGTGATGGACAAAAAATTTATATTTAATTGATCCACCAATTATTTATAAGAAAGCAATTTTTTGTCCTTCATTTGGAACTTCTCATTGACTTATTTGATGATCAGTTGTGAGTCCATAAATACTTGTAAATGTTAGATGTTATATTGCATAGTAAGGTGGATTCATACTAATAAGGTTTCATATTCTAAAATATTATTTGTATAAGTGAAAGTGAGACATAAAGCTTTGGGAATAAGATCAAATTGAGAGGTGAACAAGAGGATGCCTACCCATAATCCATGAGTGGTGAATGATCCATTAAAATATAACTTATAGACTTCTTCTTGAGAAGTATTCATGATGGAATCATCTAAAAAAGTGGTTACAATCAGCTCAATCAACTCTAATGGTGCTTCAACTAGTTTATCTATGATAACTTACCCTTTGATGGATTTTTTATTGATGCATTCAATGTCGAATTCACTGAGTAGTATGATCCACTTTTCTACTCATCCTATTCATACTGACTTGGATAGTAGATATTTTAAAGGATCAACTTTGGAAATTAGTTGAACTTGGTTATTGAGCATATAGTGTCATAACTTATGTGATGCAAAGACTATGGCTAAACATGTTTTTTCAATAAGTGTATAATTCAGATCATATGATATCAATGTGTGGCCACGATAATAAATATCCTTATCCTTTCCTTGATTACTGTGTTGAGCTAATAGAGCACCAATGGCATATGGTGTAGCTAAAATATACAAAAGCAAAGGCTTTCTGATAACTAATGGAGACAAAACAAGTGGATTTTCAAAATATTGTTTAAGACATTCAAAGGCTCTTTTGCATTCTTCATTGTAATGGAAAATAACCCCTTTCTTTAGCAAGTGAGTAAAGGGGTAGAATTTATTGATGAGCTAAGAAATGAGTCACCTAATGGTTTAAAGTTTGCTTTGAAGACTGGAGGGTTGCTTAATGTTATGTGGGGGTGGCATTCTAGTTATGGCTTTGACGTTTTCTAGATCTACTTCAATACCTCTTCTTGAAATAATGAACCGTAGAAAAATTCTAGATGTTACACTAAGAACACACTTTTTAGGTTTTAACCGTACCTTTTATTCATGTAATCTCTCAAAAATTCTTCTAAGGACTACATGTTTTTCATATCACAAGCAAGACTTACCTAAAATGTGATCGGCATAATCTTCTACTATGTCATGCATCATATCATGGAAAATAATGGTCATTGCTCATTGATAAGTTGCCCCTACATTTTTTAGGCCAAAAGGCATGACTTGATAGTAAAAAGAGTCCCATAGAGTGATGAATGTTGTTTTATGCTGATATTTAGGGGCAATCTCAGTTTTATTGTATCTCAAGAAATCATACATGAGGGATAGCATCTCGTAGCCATCTATGGAATCTATGATCATATCAATGTTTAGAAGTGGGAGTTTATCATTTGGACATGCCTTATTGATGTCCTAAAATTTTGTGTATATCTAGATTTTGCCTTGAGTTTTGGTGATAGGAACAATATTTGATATCAAATATGAATAGTCAATGGGGAAGATGAACCAAACTTCCAATAATTTCTATAATTCCTCCTTAACTAGTAATGCCACCTTTGCATGCATCTTGCATAATTTTTTCTTGATAAGTTTGGCATTTGGGTGTACCACAAGGTGGTGGACTACTAATGAAGGATTAATCCTAGCATATCTACATATCTCAATGAAAATATATTAACAAACTCTTTTAGCAACTCGATGAGTGTTTTTCACTTCAATGTAGAGAGATGCCCCCATTTTTACTATCTTGGGATTTTCTCCAGTTCTAATGTTTACTTCTATCACACCGAGAATGACTGAGGGTGATTGAAATTATAGATAAAGGGCTAAATTTATTTGACGTATATCAAAGTTAAAAGCATCTATCATCTCAGTAGCAATATCTAGATGATTTTTTGATTTAACAATGATGGATGGGACTTCATTTAGTTATTTAGAGGACACTTCTTCTTCTTTTGAATTCTCATCTTCATCTTGGACATGAAATTTTTCTTGCTCTCCAAAGTAGGTTGATTTACACAAATTAATAAAAATATCCTCTCTTATGGCCTCCAGATAGCATAAAATCTCTTTCCCCCATATATTCAAAGGTGGCCTCATGATTATGAAACATATATAAAGTAGGCTTCTATTTGGAATCTTAGTCTCTGAAGGAAAGGTAACAGAGGGAGATGTTGATGGTGGATATAGTGGTACCAAAGAAAAGGTTTATGGTAGCTAGCCCTTCAAAGTAACTACAAACAGAGCCTATCTCGATGCCTTCATCAGGGAAAGGTTGCTCATTAGTCAAGATAAAATCCATAATTGGTTTGTACCAAGATCTCTAGTCACTTTGAGTTCATTGAGAACTTGATTTAGTATTTTCCATGTGTAAAGAAAATGTATTGAAGATCTCCATGAGGGAAATTTAGGTAGGGGTCTTTTGTAGCTATTGGATAATATCATAAGATTTATCATACCCATTTTTGGTTTTATTTTAGGTATCCCCCCTAGGTATAGCATATGAAATGGAAGGCTACTGAGAAAAGGCTACAAGAATGACTATTTTATTATATTGGGTTGTGATTGTACAATTGGTAATGACCCAGTTGATTTTCAAAATAAGAGATGAAAGGGGAGTGGATTCAAGGATATTGTATATTTTTATGCTTTTAATATAATTATATGGGACACTATGGAATTCAGTATGATTAGATGAGGATGCTTACCCTAGTCCTATTGTGGCCTTTGATTCCTTTGATAATGTTTTGGAAGAGGATCCTTGTAGATACCAAGTTATCTATTTCCTGATTGACTTATTGTGGGCTCTCCTTCAAGTTCTATAATTACAATTTTTTATCAAGTCTAGGGCATAGTGTTTGAACTTCTTAAATTATTTTGTATCATGACACTTTACCCTATGGTATTTATAGTATTCATCATCATAATTCTAATATGGTTTAGGTTAGCAATTGTCCACTAGCCTGATTTCTAGTAGAGTAATCATGTTAGTAGTAATTAGCTATTCCAAGATAGTTTCTAATGGGATCCCTAAACTTGTGAGTGGCCATTTTCCTATTCAAGGATTTGGATTACCTTGAGGGACCTTGATAGAAGAGACATGAGGATGTTGTGGAGGCCATTTTCTTTGAATGGTTTGGACATGCTATGCTTTTTGTTTTGAGTCTATCACCCCATCGCCTACAACATTATTTTTCTTGTTAAAGACGTCGGGCTTATTTGAAAAGGAGTTCTCAACATTTGATATGTGCTCATTATGAGAAAATAATTTTATGGTTCCCTTCTCCATCAGGGCCTTCTCAATTTACATTCCTTCTTCTATAATATCATCAAATTTTTTAGCACACTATAATTTTAATTCCATGTTGAGATTGTCTACAAAGATTTTGGCTAATTCCTTTTCAATCAAACTACACCTAAACTGGCTTGCCAATCCCCACCATTATTGTAATAAGTATACAAGGCTTTCTTCATTCCTTTATTTTGTGTTATAGAGGTCAATGATAAATATATCATGTTGTATATTAAAATTAGAAATGTTTGATGAACTACATGGTTAATTCACCAAAACTTGAGATTGACCCCTTTGGTAGATGCATAAACCATTCTAATTCTAGACCTATTAAACTCTTGGGGAATAGACTTAAAAAATTGGCATCCTCATATGCTATTTCATAAAAGATGACATAGACTCCTGTACGTGGTCTCTTAGATCAGCCTTTCCTTGATATTGTTTGAATTTTGAGATGTCAAAGTGTGAGAGAAAGGTAATTTTGAGAATGTTGATGTCTAATGGTAATGAAAAAAATAATCATATCTATACTTGAGGGATTGAGATTAAGGATACAACTATTATAAGGTTTCTTTAATCATCTTCCACTCTTGGGCAATGATAGGGTCCCTAGGAGGATTGGTAATCTAATTATGACTACCTTGTGGAATGTGAATATGGTGGGTTTTGTTGGCAACATTTTTTTTATGGCTAATGTTGTTAGTGTTATTATTGGGATTATTGACATTATCAGTGGTGTTGGTCTTGTTTTAGGATGATGATGGTATCTGTTTATTATGAAAGAGGAGGTTGATTTATTGTGTGAGTTGATCTAGGTAGTCATTAATGAAATCTTATCTCCTATTAGCCTCATTATGATTGTTAACAAGTGGTGGTTGTTGATGTTTCTCCTCCTCCATAAATCCATGGTTTACTTCTATTTATTATTAAAGATTAGAAAAAGTATGTTGACATGGTGATTTTAGCCTTGATGGGTAGATGATATTATTAATAAGGGTGTGGTAGAAGGTAGTTGGTAAGGCTCCCCCAATTTCTATGGTTCATGCTATTTCTTCATCATGGTTTTCATAAAAATACCAGTTGATGAGATTGTGAATATCATCATTATGGAGTAGGTTCTTTCTATCATTCTGTATCCAAGGAGTATGGAAGTTATTGTGAAAGTCCTCATAATTCCTAATTAGGGTCCATGATATGTCCCCTAGTATTGTTGTCTTGACTAGATACTTGTCCAAGGAGGAATTGATCTCATGCTTGGATGACCATGGTGAAATATTAAGAGGATGAAATGTGATGAGGTATGGTTGAAGGGTTTCAAATACTAGCTTTATTAAAAATCTAGACTAATAGTGGTCAAATATGAGGATGCCAATAGATGAGGTAACTCAAAACTATCAAGAGAAAAGTTTTTTAAGATATCAATCTAGCAAAGGATTTGATAAAAAAGATGATTGGATCAAATAAATTTTTTCAACTAGCAAGTGGATAAGTTGATGGGTGCTAGGTGACAAAGATACCTGATAGAGATAAAATATAATGATGGGTGTTAGATTGATACCTTATAAGGCTATGTATGATGATAATTTCAAGTCAAGATAAGATAATGATTATTGATGGGTGACCACCAAAAGTTTTATATTTTTAGAGAAAAACTAATATTTGAAAAGAGGGCAATAGAGATGAGTGATGCACAGAATGAGATGTGAGGGTTTGGACAAAGGCTACCACTCAAAATTGATGAATGGGGGTGAAGAAATTTTTAATGGGAAAAGATGAAAGGGATGAATGGTTGATAAAAGGATGGATATAGAAGATAGGCTATGGATAATTATGGGGTGAAAATATATTAGGATGGATGTGAGAAATTACAAGTCCAAAATGATGGGATGATAGGATAAAGTATTATGAAAATAAATGAGCTAATACTATGGATAGTTTATAATGGGACAAATATATATAAGTGATAGAAAAGGTTTTTACAATGGAAGGTGTGGAATGTTCAAGGACTCAAAATTAAAAGAGGAAGGATTTAAGATATATCCAAGTTGATTTATGGATAGATTATGGATTGGTAACCAAATGAGGATGAGATGAGATAGAAGGAAGGATATGGAAAGGGTATGGGGTGGTTATATAAGATGGACTATATGGGGGAAAAATATGATATATGAATAAGTGGGGTGAACTAGACTATATGGAATATGTAAAAGATGGATTATATGGATAAACTAAGTTAAATAAAATGGACTAAGGGGGAAATATGATGAGATGTAAATAAATAGATGAGGGATGATTAATGACAAAGAGAAGGGGTTAAATGGCTAATAAATATGAGAGGTAAGTTTGACACGTGATTGGGATATATGAAATATAGACTAGGTAGATGGACTGCTTATAAGGAGATATGATGACACAAGGATGAAGTGGGGTGGGTTATATGGATGAGTAGTGTAATTAGATAATGGTATATATGTAGATAATGGAAGTAATAGTGATGATAGGTGGGATTATATTGATGGAATAATGCAGATGTAAAGAGAGTGCGTAATTCCTTATTAAGGATGGATTAGGGGGAATGAAAATAATTACAAGAGGATTATGATGAGGTAATGACCAAAAGGGGTAGATGAGATGGGATTTGTGGGTGAAATAAATTTTAAAAATATAGGATTAAAATGGTGGATTGCTATGAGGGTGTGAAGATGATATGGATGAGTCTAGAATATATGAATAATGAAAAAATGTGGTAAGATGATGTGATAATAATATTAATGAAGAGGATAAATGGATGAAACTTTAATCGATGGATAATTTGGGTAGGGTGATAAGGTAATTACAAGATGAGATAGAGATAAGCAGATGTTGATACTAGAAAAAATGGGTTAATATAAGGATGGAGGGATAAATAATAAATGGGCTATGAGGAAAAATGAAAATAGGAGGTGGGATTATAGATATATGATAGGGGATGGATAGATGCTAAGAGTGGATGATTGAGATGCAAAAGATAGATCATGAAAGTGGAAGGTATATATGACATGGAAAAGGGATGATGTTTTAATGTACAAAAATGTGAAGGATGAGACTATGGATTTAGGTAAGTATGATGTGTATGTATTGGTGAAAATGGAATGTAGATGTGAGTTTCAAAATATAATAAAAGGCAAAGAGAGAGTGGGCATAAAATAGATAGGCCCTATATGGGTGATGGTGCGAGATATATAATGGGATTGTCAATAGAGATAAATGGAGGTTAATATGGATAAAAGTGTGTGTATTATATAATAAAGGATATGAGGTGAATAAGGTGTGATTATAATAGACAATAATATGAAATAGACATGATGGGGGTAATATGTGATAGATAAGATGTAGGATGTTGATAGATGTGATGGATAAGATAGATTAAGATAGGAACTAGATAAATATGTGAGATGGATTATGTGGACAGATAAACAATGATATGAGATGGATAAGGTATGGATGGATATGAGATAGATAAAAATGTGAATAAATATATAGATATAATATTGAGAAGGTGTAAAGATAGACATGAAGTGAATAAGGTATGGATGTCAGAATACTATGGGATAGATATTAGATGAGAGAATGTGTGTAGGATGGATGAAAATGTGATAAGGATATAATAAGAATGTAAAAATAAGGATGTGGAAGGATGATGGTATTAAGGGAGGCATATCCTATGAAGTGTATGTAGGATGAAGAGGTGAAGATGATATGGATAAACGAGGATGGGGAGCTGAGGTGATCAACAAAAGGATATGATAAAAAGATAGTGGATATTAAATGTTATAAGATGGGTGTTTACATATAAATCACTATGGGATGATATATTATGATTATGGAGGTATAATATGGTCAACTTATTTCATCAAAAAAATTCCAAGGAAAATGGATAGTATTAGGATGAAAGTGGGAAGTGATATGGAACGAAAAGGGTGTGAGATAAGGTAAATGTTATGAGGTTAGAATATGAATGGCCAAGATGAAAAGGGATTATGGGAGAAAGGAAGGAGATGAATAAATTATGATTATGGGTGGATGAAAGTGATCTTATAAATTTTTATAAGGTATGCACACAAAAATTAAGGGTGTGGCCGAATTGGCTATCAAACAAAATAGGTCTTGGCACAATGCACAAATAAAACTCACAAATACAATCCTAAATTATTAAACTATATAGGAGTATAATTTTATGTCCACCACATCCAATGGCTACATTAGTGAGTTTGTAGGTATATGAACCATTATGAAATCAACTGAACCCTCATAACCTTGCTTGCACTTGATGTTCACTTAGGTGTTATTACTGTCATCAGTAGTGGAACACCTATTATAATTGTAGTTACCTACTCTATGTTTTACAAATGGATCTAGGGGAGTCTTTGATATACATGTTGGTACATTGGAGACCAAGTCTATGTAGGATTTTGTTTGACTACCCTAAGTATATGGACTTAATCGCTCCTCACTCCACACAACTCTTTATGGGGAATTCTAATTGGGCCATAATAAGAACTCTCCTTATTGTTATACTCTTCATAACATAGAGTGTGGTTAGATCATGGTGGTGAAATCCTTGACACTAACCCCTAAATACTAATCCACATGCATGGTGATGAAATACACATCACGTGATATCCTAAGGGAGGTCTCAATAAACAAGGAAACACATGATACAATTAATTAACTATTCTAATTACCTATGTGAGATTTACCCAATATGATAAATTATTTAAAAATAATAGACACACTCACACAATAATTAAATAACTATTTACAATAAATTTGAGTAAGATAATGATCTATCTAAATTAATAATTTATCAACTATGATAAAATCTAAAGAAAAAATAACCAAAGTGGCACCCCTCCTTGCAAACACAAAGGTCAGATATCTAAAAGGGGTGTCAAAGATCCTCAAAATCCTACAAGAAAAAGATTAGTAACTCAATATATGAAACCTCATGAGTACACAAGGTAATCCCACAAATAGAATGCATAATCCCACTACTCATATGTAAAACTAAAATACTCTAATGGTAGTATTGTCAACTATCTATTACTATGACTGTCATGGTCATACAATACTTCTATTATGAATAACAAACCCACTACTGAGAAATAGATACTAATAGTGATATTAAAAGAATAGATTAAACTACCTGAGTTTGTCCTAAACTAATAACAAAGTATATGAGACTAACAATAATTAAAAATCTTAGTTTTTTAATACAATTATTGATGACAAAACTACTATGAAATCCTAAAATTGACCCTAAATGTGATAAATTACAATATCATGACTGAGGATGATAATCTCATTAGTTTTAGGGCAATCTTGTGACTAATGAAGTAAAAATATTACAAGATATAACTAGATTAGATTGTGAGATAAGTCTTCTGCAACCTCCCTTATGCTTTGTAAAAATCCTACAAGACAAAAAAATTCCATGTAAGTGGATTTTTAGTTATCAATGAGGTGCTATATTAACTATAAAAGGGAGTGTTTGAAAGAAGATTTGTTGATAAAATGGTGATGTTTTAAAGATTAAAGTATTCAAAACCTTAACTCCCTGATAGATAGTGCCTAAATAGACTATAAGTGATGAATCAAAGGTAACAGGTGAGGAGTTTTATCCATTTTTGATGGCTATACAATATCATGATTGGAATAGATAAACCTCCTACTTACAAGCCAATTTTGATACTCCAAGAGTTATGGGATCATCGAATGTATTGCTTCAAGAAAAACCCTCCTTTTGACCTGTACACAGATTGAAAACCTAATGGAAAACAACCTACAAAAGTAGATACTGATTCAAAACAAGTTATACTATAGACCCAATTAATAGTTTAAACAAAACTACTATAGGAATCTATGTTACTACTAATAATAGGGGAATATCATAACTTGAAAAGTTACAAGGTTATCAAAGATGTCCAACCATCTTAGATTTCAAATCAATGCCACTTGTCTTGCACACAAAAAATAACACACCTACAGACAAGCACACAGTTAGTCCAAAAGGTCTCAAAGTCAAAAATTTTATATTAGGAACTACAATATCACCATTGAATCTTTAATATCACTAATCTAAGAGCAATCCTGTGACTATCAGAGTCATGATATTGTTGAGGTTAAAACCTTACTAAAACCCCTAACCAATAGTAGACTAGCCTATAATATCACTACTCGAGTCGATGTCATGACTGCGATATCACTACTAGCCATGCAAACCCACTACTTGCCTAGGAAATGTGAAAAAGTAGAAATTTGAGCTTGATTCAAAATCTAGTTGGTCTTGAAATCACCTAGAATGCTTCCAACAAAAGTGTTAGACTAAATAAGGGAGGTATGTCCCACCATGGTCGCCAAAATGTGTAATAATTTGGGGTTATTTAAGAATATTGTCAAAGGGAAATACACACCCAAAATAAATGACACAAATAGTAAATCATATAAAAAGTAAATCAGAATCAAAAGAGATTTCCTACCATCACCTTTACCTTCTCATATATCCCTTCAAGGATTTCAACTTGTATGACTGAGCTTGAATACATGATTGTTGGATTTCTTGAAGATGCTTGATAATGGCTTATAAAATATTATAGATGTTGGATAATGGATTTTGTGAGTGATAATGGCTTGCTTAAAAGATATGATTCACTTTTGAATGAATTTCATTCATTAGTCTTGATCATGGAGGGATGTTTTTGTTTTTTAGGCATATGGAGGGGAAGATATATGGTCCAAATTTAAATTTGGGCCATCAAGATCTATGGTTGAGGAATTTCCATGGAATTTTTAATTCCATAGAAATATTTAGAATAGGAAAATTATAGAGGAAGGGGGATAACTTGGATAGATTTATAGAATCATCCAATTCTATAAATATCTCCACATGGTTAAGGGTAGGCTAGTGTATGGTGGTGGGTATTTAGGATTTGCTTGAATTTAAATTTGGCTAGTGGGCTTAAGAAGTAGGTTAATAGGATGTATTAATGGTTTAATGAGAAGATTAATTAGTTTTAAGATGGGTTAAAGGTTATATGGGATGTAGGAATGGGTATGGGAATTAGGCCAAAGGTTGGTATGGCTACTAAATAGGGGAATTAAGCCAAATGAGTGAAAATCAGTGGGGTGAGCATATTTTAATGCATAAATAAACAAAATTTGGTGATGCATTATGTTTTAGAGGAGGAGCAAGAGAAGAGTTAGAAACATGAGATGCATATTCTTCTTTACTATGTGCATAATAATCAACATTGTTCCATCCATTTTCATCATTGGAATATTGTTCATAATCACTCTCATTTTCATATTCATTTGCATGTTCATTGTCATATTCATTATCAGTTTTATTGTAACTAGGGAGAGGTGTAAGAGAAGAATTTAATTATTTTCTAATATTCAATAAAGTATCATTTGAATTTGGAATATAATGTGTATCAATGTTATCCATGGATGGAGTGTATGCATTACTTTCACGTGCAATATGATAAATAAGAGAAAAAGAGTTTTCATTTGGACATTACTTTAATAAAGTAGAGTTAAGAGCATGAGATCCATAATTTGGACTATGCATTGACAATTTTTTATATTGAATTTATATTGTTATAATTTGATCCCAAAAATAGCAAGAGAGAGAGAGAAAGATTAGGTTCACATGGAAGCAAACTATCACCAATAAGAGGTTAAATTGGAAGTACATGACTAATTTATTCATTTGGTACATTGTGTATAGAATAATGAAGTGAAAAGTACCTTTCCCATTTATCAAAATTATTTTCTTTAGAATAAGGAATAAAAGAGATAGGTTTTAAAGAAGATGTATCTACTTGTATTTCACTATCACTATCACGTATATCATCATGTATTTCATTAAAATAATAGTAAGTATATTCATTGTAAATAAAATCATTTTCCACATTTTTACCTAATGTGCAAATTTGTAAATTTGTCCATTCATTGTCATAATTATGATAAAAATTTAGAAACTGATCTATGGGATGAGAGGGAAGATGTACCTTAGTGGCCATTTTTCTTCTTTCACCAAAGAGAGCATCTAAAAGTAATATTAAGCGAATGAATACAAAATTAACTACTAACATAGAGATTTTTAAATTACATTTGACAAAGTAAATAATTTGCAAAAATTTGAAACTATTTTTATAGAAAAATTGTAATGGAGAAAAACATGGGGTTTGAGGACCTAGTTTGAAAATCTAGGATTTTGAACTAGGGTTTTAGAATAAATAAATCTGAATAGAAGAAATGCACAAAAATTAATAAAAAAACTAGAGATTTGAAATTAAATTTTTTCACAAGAAAACTACTAATATTGAAATTATTTTTGACAAAGTAAACAATTTTCAAAAATTCAAAAAGATTTTTCTTAAATTTGCAAGTAAGGCTTGGGGTTTGAATATCTAGTTTGGAAATCTAGGGATTTGAGCTAAGGTTTTAGATTTTTTTAAAAATTATGCCAATAGTTTAATTTCTAAAAATAGTTTTTATTAGAATAAATTGAAATAAAATTATACAAAAATAAAAAATTTGAAATTAAGTTTTTGCATAAAATATGAATAAAAAACCATAAGGGTACATAGAGTTTTATATTTTTTCAAAGTAAGTCAAGTTCACCAAGTATTTTATTAATTTTGGGAAACTAGTGTTTACTTTCTAAAAAATCAAGGGTCTAGAGTAAGGGTAATAATCTAGTTTAATATGGAAAAATACAAATTTTTATCTAATAATTTATATAAGGAAGAGAAATAAACATATCTAAAAATGGATTTAAATGAATGATTCAAGAGCTAGAAATTGAGGTGCAATACTAGGACACTATCATGAATCTAGATATAGCCTTCATTTTATGATTCAATAGGATCACCTAAAATGGATAGGAGTGGTACCGATGTTGTAATCTACCTCTACCACTATTGTCCAAGAGATCTAAACTTTTTGGGATTTATCTGCTACCTTAGTGTGAGTTTCAATACAAAATTTTAGAGGTTGAAAGTCAATAGAGCTATTTATAGGTTTGTTTCAATCTCTAAACCCTGTATCTATTTACGCACATGTAATTCTATGTGTGATGCAAAATATTGAGCTATATTATTGATTGACTTTTATTATGGAGTATGCCAAATTAGTAAGTGTTAGATATAAAATACCTTATGAAGCCCTTCCTATAGGAGACTCATTATTTAGAATTTGAGAGATTTATTTGCATTTGAATGACCTTGGAAAACTTAGGGATGAAACTAAGAAATGGTTTGGGACTCATCTAGTGAAATAAATTGACCATTAGAGCTCAAAATAACATTGGATAGGAGCACTAAAAGTGGATAGGAGTGACACCGGTGTTGTAGTCTAATCCCAATGCTCCTATCCTATAGTTCCAAGACCTAGAGGGATGGAAATGGCATAGAAAAAATTACCCAACTGAGGTAGAATAACTATTTGAAAGGTTTGAGATGACTAGGAATAGGGAAAAGGGTGACTCAAACATGAAAAAATACCAAGATGACTAAAAAGAAAGACATGGCTAGATGTGAACAAAACTCATATTCTTTAGTTAGAATATACTATGAAAGGACTATGAAAAGACATGATATGTGTGGTTTATTGACCAATTTAGAGTGTATACAACAACAATACCAATAAAATGATTACAACTAAGCATAATATCAACTTAAGCTTCTATAAGCCTAGAGGCTCATAGGTAAGCTTAGGAATTACAAAGGAGACCATAAAAAAATAACCTAACCTAAGTTATAATTATAATGGTAACTATCTAGCAATAATTATCCAAAGCTCCACTACTTCAATTCATCTCTCCTCTCCCACTGAGATTGGATTCATTTTATAGGGCTTTAAAGTATCCTAGGATCATGGGGAATAGAGCATGTTGATCACTAAGCTGGCATTGGAGATACACATCCTACTTTCTCCAATATGTTTCCTCTTTAATGTATAGTCAATGTCACATGTGCATGCTTCCCAATGTTTCTTCATTAAAAAAGAGCCACTTATCTTTAATGTCCAATTTCTATTTTGGGTGCCCACTTACTAATGCTGATTGAAGTTGTTAGCATCTAGCTAGCTGGCACCACTATAAGACAAAACAACAATCATTCACCATGATTGCCTCATGCGTAGGTGTTCATTGAGTTGTCACAAGTCTATTATTTTGCTCAAAAATGGTCCCAACATTGCTAAATCAAGTTTTTAATGCCTGAGTAATCATTATTTTATTTTTTCATCACATCCTTGTGAAATTAAAATCACTGACCATGATTCCCTTTGGTTGACAGTTTGTATTGCACTTCTTGGCCTCTAATTTTCTCTATGGGCCTTTATTGAGGAGTTTTTCAGAACCATAAGGCATGTTGTAGGCCATAATGAGATTAAGTTATATTTTACTCACCCAAACAAGTGTGTGTGCATCAAATTCAAGTTGTATAAGGATTTGAAAGAATCTACTGCTATTACTTGACATAAAAATTTATTTAATTCAATCTTCCTAACACATTTTTTTTATCAATATCTTGACCATGAGATCAAAAACTACCCATTCACCAGACATTTAAAACCATGAATTATACAACCACACTCTGAGAATCCCAATATGGTAGAAAATAAAAATAGTTTGACAATAGTTTTTAATAAAAATTCATTATTTGGTATAAAAACTACTTACCAAGTGTTTAGACATCCTCAACTAAAACCCTCTCGTAAGGTATGACAATATAATCACCCAATCGAACCTATTATTATATTTAAGGACTACAAAGACATGTTTCAAACATATTCAATCTCAAGTAAGTTCATCTCCTATTGAAACATCATCTAAAAGTGGTCCAACCTATAGATGATCATGCAACCCACCTCCTAGAAATGAAAAATCTCCGTGAGAGAAGAATGGGGCTAAATAGTACTCCATTTTGCTCATGGATTTCATTTTTCCAAACTAACACAATATATTTTCATCTCTTGAAGAAATTGAAGATGGTCATGGGTAGTTATTTATGGATGACACTTCCCATTGAATGCCTTATCCTTAAATGTTTAAGGTCTCATAGAGTCCTATTGTAGATTATTTGTGAAAACTATATTTGAATAATTGGGAACTTTAGATTATTTGTGGAAACTATATTTAAAATTTTAGGGTTTCCTCTATAAACTACTCTAAAATGCATCTTTCTTGATGCTACTCAAATTTCCACTCTACATAATGACAATCTTATTACCACTAGTATTTTAGTTTCCACAAAATTTCATACCTTAATTATTTCCATGGGGGGAGGGGGTTGATCTATCACACTAGGTATGTAGATTATTATTGATATTAATGGAAATTCATTATAGATTATTAACATTTACACCCCAAATTATGGTTTGGACAAATCAACTTTATGGGCTTATTTATCTAACAACCTATCCTTTACCACACGTCTTATGTCTGGGGATTTTAATATGGTGGAGAGTCTCGAGGACAAGGTTAGTGCCATGTTGATACATTGGTGTGTGGGATAACATTAGTCATGTTATTAATTGAACACTGTTGGGGTTTTGTGGATCCTCTCTTATGACATTGTTGATAAGGTCTTCAAAATATTATATCATTATATGTTCTCAAATAAAAATATATTTTATTTTCCTAACACTGATAGAAACCCTGCCATTATATATTATGAATATGTTATCTTAGACAATAATACCATCCCTTGTATAGTATATTGAAGTAATAACCACTTTAAATTCCATGTAATCAATTCTTCTAAAACATTTCCCTCCTCTACAATGAGGGCACCATCAATATCACTTCCTAAATTTTTGAATCTAGAACCTCAACCACCTTATGCAACCATTTAGATAAAGTTGTGGAATAAGGTCATCATTCATGCCACCAAATTTATACACCAATATCAAAAATAAATTGGTTGTGTTTAAAATAAAGCTAATGGGGATGTGATCAAATAATACATAATGATATATTATTTAGTTGAAGCATAATCCCTTTTACTTGTAGATGTAATCCAAGGTTACCACTCTCAAACACTAAATCAAATTAGTATATAAACCATGGGAAATAATTTCCATGGATGTTTTAGATAAGTTTCCTATCTGAAGGAAGGTCATGTGTCTACCTTTTTATGGTTGTGGACCAGTTTAGTAATATGTGTATTCTTATATTTCTTATAATAATACCCTCAAATAAAGTGATGGAATTGAGTTGTTTTTTATAATGTGTGGGTTCACTTTGGGTTACCTATTTATATTATTTTAGATAAGGAAATAATATTTATTGATAAATTTTGCACAAACTTGTTGGATAGTATGGATACAAAACTTAAATAATCTACCATTTTTCATCCATAAGCCAATAGGAAAACATAAGTTGTGAATAGAACATTGGTACAAATTCTAAGAGGGTACAATAGAAAGCACCCTAGGACTTGGGATGTAGTTTTAATGTATATTCAAAATTACTATAACATGATGGTACAATATGAAACATCCTAAGACTTTGGATTAAGTTTGAATATATATTCAAAATTCCTATTATTTGAAAATATAAAGAATGATAATCTACCATTTTTCATCCACAAATTGATGGGAAAACATAAGTTATGAATAGAAAATTGGTATAAATATTAATAGGGTACAATAAGAAGCATCATAAGACTTGGGATGAAATTTTAATGTCTATTCAAAAGTCCTATAACATGATAATACATTCTTCTTATGGAAAAACTCATTTTGAAATGTGTTTTGGCTACATAAATCCACATGCATATGACCTATCTTGAGATAGCCATGCAAAGGAAATGTAAAAATATATCAAGAGTAAGACAAAGTTGAAAATATTATTGATAAGATTCAATAAATTCACCTCGAAGTGAAAGAGAGGATGTACTAGTCATAAGCCAAATACCTAAAAAAACATGATAAATATGGATTGGTTATACTTATATTATTAAACACAGTATACGGTAGGAATTAATTGGAGAAGGCCTCCATAGTAAGATCAATAAGATTAACCCTCTTAGATATGATCAATTTAGAGTTATATAACAAGTCGTTAAAAATGAATTAATCCTTGATTTGCCTCCTTATATGAAGATTTATTTAGTTTTTAATGTTGAGAACTTACATCTCTTCAAGCCTTATATGATAGACAATGAATATGAAGGGTTATATTAACCTTAAATTAAAAAACTTTGTCCAAATACTTAGTTTTAACTGGAGTAATGTTTTATTATAGAAGAATGAAAGGACAACTTGGACATAAGTGTAAGACCATTGACTAGTTGCATTAAAGTGTTCGCTATAATACCCTAAAAGGCCAAATGATATTCCAAAACAATATGTGGGTAGGAAATTTCCCCAATTATATATTTCAAAAATCCTTTATGGATTTAAAATCCTTAAATTAGGTAGACATGATCCAAAATGTGGATCTAATGTAATGGCTAAGATTGATAGATGTTTCCACTACTTCTAATTCATAAAATTCAATCTTGAAAGATAATATTGTAAGACAATTCATGTTAAAATATCATTTTATATAATTTATAATGGTATAGTAAGCATGAAGTTTATTATAGCATAGCTATATTGATGAAGTCAATAATTGTTAGGGTAGATACAGGATAATGGCTAACAAAAGGGGGTGTATAAAGTGACAAAATAGTTTTTGAAAATAAAAATAGGTAAACATGGAGAAAATGTTAAAGACACTTCAAAAATGAATTTGAAAATAAAATTAAAACTTGAATTATGGAATTTTTAATGTAGTTTATAAATATATATTTTTTCAATACCTAGATTATAAAAATGTGTGAAATAGTTGCATTAATGACAATATGTTGGTCATGTTTTATAAAAATATAAGGAGAGTTAATGTGTATGAAAACACTTTTTTTGAGTAAAAAGTTAAATTTTTGTATTAAATCTCATATATAGATAGGTGAAATGTCAAATATTGTATAGAATGTTTTTTTTTAATTATATATAATTTTTAAATAATTTTACAAGTCAAGATAGCTAGAAAACTAAAACTACAAGTTTATGAACACAACTTTTTGACCTTAACTTCATGAATTTTTTTTTTTTAAAAGCATAGTTGAAAACACGTATATTGATGAGATACAAGTTTTATAAGAATTTGATTAATATTCAAAAAGTTATAAGGGAATTTATGATGATATGTAAATAGACTATACGGAGGTATGTCATTTATAAATTAAATAATAATTATAAGTAATATTCTAACATTAAAAAATATTAAATATTTGAAATCTATGCTTTTATCTTTATAAACCCATATATTTTTTTTAAATAACAAAAACCATCTAAGCAGACATGTCGATAAAAAGGAAAAAAAACTTAAATTTCTTATAAATTTTCTTGGTTGGTCCATGACAGAATTTGCCCTAGTTCAAGACCCCCACACCTAAAACTGAGGCAAAATTAGATGGAAAGCGAGAAAAAATTATAAATATGAAAAGGGTGTATGCCTTATGCAATGTGTGTAAGTCCTTTGAAAAGGGCATATGCCTTTTGTATGTATGCCCATTTTATAACTACAAATGGGTGAATTAATGCATTTGCCCATTAGTCTATAGATCCCAAAGGGCATTCATAATATTGAAAGCATGCATGCACTTTTTGATTCATGAATTATTTTTGCATTTTCCATGAAAATGAGTAATTTTTTTTTCTTTCCAAAAAAAACTAGTTTTTCTATTGCAATTATGCGAATTTGATGAATTGTTAATCTATTTTATTTGAATCACTAAGAAATATTCAAGTTTAAATATACAATTTTCTTATTTTGGAAAAGATAAATAATGGATTCAGGAAGTCATCACAAAAGACCAATCAAAGAGCTAACAAATGAGGAAATTAAAGAGAAAAGAGAAAAATAATGAAAAAGACAAGTAGATAGGAGGGTATGCATAAGAGTTTCTAGGCAAGGTGAAGGTTCTTCTTCTACACTAGGTAATACTTATAATAAAAATAACATTCCAAATTATATAGAATTTAGTTTACATATGTCTTCAAATGAGATAAGAGAACCAAGTCAATTTTTTTTTTCAAGATGAAATTCAAAATGTAGAACATGTAAGTAATGAATTTGTAATGAATGATGAAACATATGAACAAACACAATTTAATAAAACATCCATTAATAATTAAATTTTTGAGTATGACGATAATCAACATCAAATAATGACCCTGAATCATGTGTCTCCTAATGAAGAGGAATTTAATTTGCCTATAACCCCTAGTTTAGATAGTCAACCCTCTAATGTCCCTATTATGGTTGAGGTGTTAACACCACCTAATTTAATACAAGATATAGTTCTTGCACCCACACCTCCAAGGATAATGAGATTAAATATAAATTATTTGGTTTAAATAGTTGAAAAAAAATAGAACCTATGGAAAGTAAAAGGTCAAAAATAATAGTTCAACGTCATACCCAACGTGTACAAAACTATGCATTTAAGAATAAACTCCATACAAAATGATGTCAATTATTTGTTCAAATAATGAAAATGCAAAAAAGTGCCATGTGATGCATAATTTAGGGTTAAGAACATTAAACATAGAGGGATAAAATAGTACAATAGTAAATAATATGTTTAATGTAATTAAGTAAATAGGTAATAAAAGTGGGAATAAATGTAGTAATGTTGAAATACAAGTAATAATGGAATATATAGTGAGTAACTCAACATATAAATATCTAATTTTTAGTGAAACAAGTAAATCCTTGAATTTAAATATAAAATATCTAATAAATGTCATTAAAAAATAACAAGGTTTGATGACCCTTCATTCATGGATTGTTGGGCATTTAGTGGTAGACTCCCATAAAAATATAAGGTTTTAGTTGAAGGAACAAAAGAATTGATTAAAAAAAATTGGCACGACAACACAAGGGTTGCATCTAATGTAAAAGATGTCAAAATAAGAAAAGGTTAAAAAAATATTGACACATCAAAAATATTTTTTAGACATGACACAAACAAAATATTATAAAAATGTCATTAAAAATTTTAATGGCCAATTAATAATTAGCCAAAGGTCATTTGAGATGTGCAAGCCTTTTTATGTTAAAATCAACCAAGCACACACAACATGTTTTTTTCAGGTACATGTTGAGATTTTTTATGAATTTTGATGTGTTTCATCATATACATTGTAATTTAGATAATGATGAGATTTTAAAGAAATGTATGGTGTCTTCCCCACCTAAGAAATAAAGAGAATTAATTCAAGGTCTTTTTTTTGTCAAAGACGAAAGGAATAGTTTATTTTTGTCAAATAATGCTTAGATGGAACATGCAATAGTTAAGGTTTTTTTTTTTTTTTTTTTTTTTTTTTTTTAATAATTTGATGAGTTATTTACATAAATATATTACACATCAATTTTTAAGTAACTATTTGATTATATGAAGTAAAAATATGTTAAGTATGTGTTAAAAGATGGAAAAGAGTCATCAAGATGTGAATTAGTTACAACCAAAATTTTTGTATGTGATTTCATTTTTGAATTCAAAAAGAATATTATCTACCAATATGTAAGATACACACACAAATAAAAATGGTTAGATAATCAATTCAAAGCATGCAATGATAACTTCCTAGGTGGCAGCATTATTTTGGTTATGGATTTTACTAAAAAAATACACACTAAAACAATAGAATCAGGTTCAATCCCGTTATTATAATTCAATGTAAGTTTGAATTTTTATTCATATTAGATTTAGACATGCACTTGATAGCATATATGATAATAAAAATATTTTGAGGGAGTAAATTTTTATATGAGTCATGACATATCACATTCTCCATAATTTGTCCAGGGTTGTTTTGAAATATTTTATATGAATATGAATGCAAGAGGAATCATCTTTGATACACACTACATTTGGTTAGACAATTATGCAGGGTAGTTTAAGAGTTATCAAATGTTTTAATAATTAAGTGTAATGCATAAGAATAATGGTGTTCAACATTTTGGAGCCTCTTTGAGGCTAGGCATGGAAAAGGGGAACAAGATGGTGTTGGTGCATATGTAGAAATATCCCTTAAAAGAGAATAGGTAAAGCAAAAGGATGGTGCTAATTTGATCAATGAAATAAGTATTGTGAGTTGGTGTAATAAAAATATTTGTCATGGATCAGATAAACATTCTCATGTACAAGGATTTTTTAAGTTAATAGAGGAACAACATAAGTCAATGTATGAAGATTGCATTACAATATGTAGATCGAGTGTTTTCCACTCCATTCAAAGCTCAAATTCAAGTTCATTGACTATTTATACTAGGGATATCACATATTTTTATTCCTCATGTATGAAATTTAATTGGAATAAATGTGAGTCAAAATAATGGGTTGACAAATCGTATTGTAGATCCATATCACCTGTAGACAATATCCATTCACTCCTAGAATAGATGGATCATGAAATGGCATCATCAATTAACTGTGATGACATCTATAATATTATGCAGCCATGGACAATTTATTATCAAATTAAATATACAACCTTAGATATTATTAATTTTTTTTCTACATGTACTTATAATTTGATTATACTTTAAATGTACGGCATATTTTTTCAGAAATTGCATCTAAGAAAAATGATGAGGGAAAAAGCTACTACTTTGTTGTTGTGTAGAGGAAAAAAAAAACTAACCGCAAACCTTATGGATGGAGAATAGCTAGTTTATCTCACTAGATCCGTATTGTTTACTAGAACCTGGCTTTGTAATTGCTGTCATAAAAAATAAAACAATTGTTATTTGAGGACTTTGTAACACATAGGATGGTGATTCATTATTTAAACCTTATTATTGCTACAAATATTTAAATGATCAAATATCATGAAAAGCCTCATAATATAACTTTGTGGAAAGTCCATGAATCTGAACATGAAGTGATTTTTGAAACTCTTGTAAATAGATATGATCATGAAGGTATGTTAAATTGAATTAGTTAGTTTATCTAACTTATTTTAAATTAATATAATAAAGTTATTTGATTTAATGTATTTTATTTTTTAACTATTTTATGATTATGTGTTTATTTCTGTTTAATTTTTTACTAGCAATTTAAATATAAGTTAGTAGCACCATATAAGTTTCCACCTTCACATGGTTGGTGTCATGAGTAGAGAAGATTATCTTCTTCAAACAAACATAAGCTAAAATATTTTATATTAATTTCATCTACCTTAAGCAAATCCTTTTTTACATTCTCTATATTTACCCTTTTAGAAAACACTGATGCAGGGGCATCCTTTAGGTAGATTATCATGATGTAATTTTTGGCTTAAAATAATGTAGAATGTGTTCTAAAGTAGTTTTTTGTCCTTAGGAGTGTTTACTAGGTGTCTAAGATTCATAAAATTCAAACTTTATAGTTTCTTGTTAAAAGCACTATTCAAAAAATTGAATTCTTGTAAGCTCTTTTGAGGGATCATAGCATATATTCAATAAAGTGAGATATAGTATCATGTAATTAAGAGTCTTATGAAAAGGAAAAGGGTTTCTAATGCATTGATCCTCACATGACATGGGTTTGCATATTAAATTAAGTTGTAACCAAGGGTGTGTTCAAGACCCCCACATTGAGAATGAATTAAGAATTAGTTATTGGATAGTGAGGGAGATATGAGGTATGTTTTGATATTTTTGGATAGATATACTCAAAGTAGAGGAAAGAGGAGAGTAGTGAATAAAATGAAATTGTTGACAAAACTGTCTCTTCTCCTAGGATTATGTGTATATCTTATATTCTATGTTTTCTTAAATGTATATGCTATGGAAATTTATTGTGAATGATGATAAATAAAGTAAAGAAGTAATTCATATTATATTATACTGATCTATATGTTAAAGGTTTATATTAATAGAACCTTTTTTTATGGTGATGGATCCATTATAGTCTTGAGCTAGAAACTAAATTCTTAGTTATATAAATGTGGTCAATGTCTTGATACTATTGAGGATAAGTATTATGGATAATGGTATAGATTATTGTCACAGTATCTAAACAAAGTCAGAGCATAAAAATGATCCATGCATTTTAATTTAGTCATTTGGATACATTAAAAGTGTTCACATTTAGAGATATAAGGAAAAACCCTATCTATTGGTGTGTGATAGAGATTTCAAGGAAAATTTGATACCTTTCTGTATGTAATGCATGAATATTAGTGTGTGAATTGTGAGGAATGTATACAAACTCATGCATATATAAAGGTATTTTACAACCCTAAGTTTTTTGTATTACAATTTTACCAAGCTTTAGATGAATGTAGTTCTCTGAGTTTTGTAGATATCAAAGTTATGGAGGTTAATCAGGTTATGTGAGTCATTAGAGGAGATCCTAAATGTTTATATAGACCTAAAAAAACTTTTTTTAATTTCCCATGCTTTTAAAACTCATTTTGTGAAATTTTTAGTCCTCTCCGGCCTATATAGAGACCTGAAAACTCTATATTAGGGTTTGGGTTATAGAAAGAGATCCCACCAGCCAAAAAAGCCCAAACATTATCATCAAGGTGGTTTTATCTATATTTAAGATATTTTTATGGTTTCAAGTTAGTGATTTCAATATTATGTATGAATTTGTGACTTTAGGTCTGTTATGAGGCTAAATAGGCATAATTAATGTCTGAGATAGATGAAGAAATAGGGTATGCATGTGGAATGTGGAAAAAAAAGGACAATGAAGCTATAAAAACCAAATAGATCCTAGGAAATGATCTTAGTTTTGTTTAAATTTTTTTTAATATTCAAAATGAAGGAATTTTACTCCTAAGTAGGGCTAGTAGGGGCTTAATTATAGAAAGAAATGTATGTGAATAAAGTGAGCATTGGGATTAAACTTAGATACATCAACATGGTTAGAAAAAGAGTCTTATAAGAAACAAGGAAATCTTGATGTGAATAAAAATTCATTGGGATTTGATTCCCCATAAAAAGGTTAGTTTGGTATTGATGATTTTTGAGAGTATCATTAAGGTTAAAAAAACCACATTAACATTGAATGATATACATGATTGAAGGTTATTAGATGATTTGTTTATAGTGTAAGGATCATTTGAAACTAGTGTAACATTGTCTATGTTGGAAACCAACACTATGTGATCAAAATGAAGAAAGTGTGATATAATATCAACATCAAACATGAAAATATACTCTTCATGTGTAGGACTTGATGGTTGATCTCTAGCCCTCACGGTTCTCATCCAACGTTCAATAAAAGTTTGCTGATTTTGAACATTTAGTGATGAGTGAATTATCTTAAGGGGTGCCTCTGATAAATTATAAATTTCACTCCTAATGGTCTATCAAGACTTTAAAAATTATATTCTATCCTATAAGTACCTATCTCAATGCATCCACGTAGAATGGTTCATCGATTGGGATGACGAGTCAAAATCTATGACCCTCACTAACCAAGTTTTGGTATGTTCTAAGTGATCTAGATATGAGATAAACCTCATTGCTACATCTCATCCATCATTATTTAGATAAAATATTCATGATTTTTCTTAGAGGAATCATCATTATATGTGTAAGACCAGATGGTTCATCTTTATCCCTCATGGTTTTCATACAATGCACGATAAAAGTTCACTCATTTTAAACATTCTGGGATGAGTGAATTCTCTTAAGTGATGCCTCAAATAATTTGAAAATTTTGATCTTGGGGATCAAATGAGATTATAAAAATGTGTTTATAGACTAAAAATTCATATCATAACATGTTGACATAGGTAGTTCATTGATTAGGCTGACGAGTCAGAATCTATGACGCTCACAAAATTTTACCCTGATCTGAAATATTTGGCCATGAGTTGCCGCATCTTGTCCATCATGAGTTGGGTAAAATATTCTTGGGATTTCTTAGAGGACTTATCATTTCATGTGTAGAAGCTAATTTTTCATCTTTATCCCTCATGGTTCTCATGTAATGTGTGATGAATGTTTGTTCATTTTGTACATTTGGGGTTGAGTGAGTTCTCTTAAGGGTTACCTTCAATCAACTATAACTTTCACACCTAGGGGTCAATCATGACCAGAAAATGTGGTTATAGCCTAAAAACACCTATCCCAATGTTTTCACATAGACAGTTTATTGATTGGGTTAATGAGTCAGATTGTGTGACCATCACTGACCAACTTTTACCAAATTCTAAGAGATTTAACTATGAGAGAAACCTCATTGCCACATCCTATCCATCATAAGTTAGATAAAATTCTCCTAGGATTCCTTAGAGGACTCATCCATACATGTGTCAGATTTTATGGTTCATCTCTATCCCTCATGATTCTCATGCAACACATGACGTAAGTTCACTCATTTTGCACATTCGAGGACAAGTGAATTCTCTTTAGGGATGCCTCTGACCAACTACAAATTTTACTCTCAAGGGTCAATTGAGACTAAAAAAAGGTTTTTATAGCCTAAAAACACACATTCAAATGTGTTTGCATAAATGGTTCATCGATTGGACTGATAAGTCAGATTTCACGACCCCCACTAACCAACTTTTACCTTGTTTTGAGAGATTAGGTCGTAATGAAAACCTCATTATTTCTTCTCATCCACCATGATTTAGATAAAACCCTCTTGCGATTTATTATAGGTCTTATATATACACATGTAGGAGCTGATGATTTGTCTCTATTTGTTATGGTTCTCATGAAACACGTGATAGAAGTTTGCTCATTTTGCATACATGGGGACAAGTGAATTCTCTTAAGTGATGCCTCTAAAAAACTATAACTTTCACTTCTAGGGGTCAACTGAGATTATAAAAATTTCATTTTATCCTAAAAATGCACATTTTAATGTGCTTGTGTAGATGGTCAATCAATTGGGCTGATGAGTCATATTCTATAACCCCCATTAATTAACTTTTACCCCATTCTAAGGGATTTGGATATGAGAGAAACATCATTGCCATGTCTCTTATATCATGAGTTAGATAAAACCCCCATGGTATTTATTATAGGACTTATCCTTACATGTGTAATAGCTTATGATTCATCTCTATCCCTCATGATTATCTTGCAATGTGGGACCAAATTTACCTCATTTTGCATACTTAGAGATGAGTGAATTATCTTAAGGGATGCTTATAACCAGCTACAACTTTCACTCCCATGGGTCAATTAAGAATGGAAAAAGGTTATTATAGCCTAAAAATGCCTATTTGGATTTTTTTCATAGATGATTTATTTATTGGACTGATGAGTCATATTTTATGGCCCCCACTAGCCAACTTTATCTTGTTCTAAGAGATTTAGCCATGAGAGAAACCTTGTTGGTGCATCTCATCCATCATGAATTAGATAAAATCCTCTTAGGATTTATTGGAGTGATCATCCTTTCATGTGTAAGAGATGCTGGTTCATATCTAGCCCTCACAATTCTCATACATGTGACCTAAGTTTGCTCATTTTTCACACTCAAGGATGAGTGAATTCTCTTCAATGATGCCATTGACCAACTATAAATTTCACTCCTAAGGGTAAACCGAGATCAGAAAAAGGTTGTTATATCCCAAAAATTCCCATTTGGATGTGTTCACATAGATGGCTCATTGATTGTATTGATGATTTAGATTCTATGACCCCTACTGACTAAATTTTATGTCATTCTAAGAGATTTATCCATGAGAGAAACCTCATTACCACATCTCGTCTGTCATGAGTTACATAAAAAATCTTGGGATTTATTAGGGGACTCATCCCTATACATGTAAGATTTGATGGTTCATCTCTATCCCCCATGGTTCTCATGCAATGCATAACCAATGTTTACTCATTTTTCACACTCAAGAACAAGTGACTTCTCTTAAGGGATGCCTCCAACCAATTACAAATTTCACTCTTGGGGGTCAAACAGGATCAGATAAAGCTTTTTTAACCTAAAAACACTTATTTAGACATGCTTGCATAGACATTTGATCTATTGGACTAATGAGTCAGATTCTAAGGCCCCCATTGACCATTTTTTATCTCATTTTAAGATATTTTTAGCTGTGATAGAAACCTCATTACCATATCTCATCCATCACGAGTTAGATAAAACCCTCCAGATATTTTTTATATGACTCATCTTTACACATGTAACATCTAATGGATTATCTCTAGACCTCATTATTCTCATGTAATTCATGCCTAAAGATTGCTTATTTTGCACACTTAAGGATGAGTTAATTCTCTTAAGGGATGCCTATAACTAACTACAACTTTCACTCTCGAGCATCAATTAAGATCAGACAAAGTTTTTTATAGCATAAAAATTCCCATTTAAATGTTCTTGCATAGATGATTCTTCAATAGGAATGATGAGTCAAATTTTATATCATGCACTAACAAATTTTTACCCTAATCTAAGAGATTTGGTCATGAGAGAAACCTCATTGTCATATCTCATCTACCACGAGTTAGATAAAACCCTCCCAAGATATTTTATAGGACTTATCCCTACACATTTAAGAGATAACTATTTGTCTCTATCCCTCATGTTTCTCATGAAATGCATGACTAAAGTTGACTCATTTTTCATACCCAAGGATGAGTGAATTTTTTAAGAGATGCCTCTATCCAATGGAAACTTTCACTCCTAAGGGTCAACTAAGACTAAAAAAGGTCTTTATAGCCTAAAAACACCCATCCAAATGAGTTCACATATATGGTTCACTAATTTAGTAGATGAATAATATTTTATAGCCCCCACCAACCAAATTTTACCCCATTCTGAGATATTTGGTTGGAAGAGAAATGTCATTACCATGTCTCATCCATCATGAGTTAGATAAAACCTTCCTAAGCTTTCTTGCAAGACTCATCCCTACATGTGGATGAGCTAATGGTTTTTATATATCCCCCATAGTTTTCATGTAATACTTGATTGAAGTTTACTCATTTTGCACACTCAGGGATGAGTGAATTCTCTTAAGGGTTAATCAAGACCATAAAAAGGTCATTCTATCTTAAAAACACCCATATAGATGTGTTTATGTATAAGGTTCATCAGTTGGACTAATGTGTCAAATTTTATAGCCCTTATTGACTATATTTTACCCTGTTCTAAGAGGTAATCAATGCTTAACAGTGGACATTGATTCTTCACCATGATTTTATTGAGTAATAGTCAATGGATAGATGATACAAACCATTATTCTTAAGTGTGAGGTATATTAGACTCTTCCAAGGAGAAGACCTAGGTCTTATCTTACCCTGATCAAGGAGTTCCTATATTTAACACCAATATTCATCATTCTCCCAAATTTATTTATGATAAAAAGGGTTTTTGTAAATGGACCAGATATATGCGGTGTTTTACTACATAGTGCATTGGAATAAATTCAAGCTCTAGGAAGAATCCATTATGTGGATTCAATAACTTGTTAATTTTTTTGTTAATGGGACATTCATCACAATATGAACTCTTGCTTTTTTTCCTACGTAGATGTCTTAAGATAAATCATGAGCAACATGAAACTATGCATGTGCATGATTAGTTTATTACAGTTTTTAGAATAGACCAACGTGAAACATTGAGAGTGTTTGCGGCTCTATCATAATTATTTATGGCACCACTTTTCACTATAATTATTTTTGCCTTTGTTTGAGCTAGAAGGCATACGAGGAGTCAAGTTTTATGTGACCTTCTTAGGTTGGTATCTTTTATGAAAATCAATTTTCCTCTATGCCAAAGGTCTAGATGGGGATTTATTAATGGGTAGGAAAATAAATAGAAAATATAAATGAAACAAGTAAATAATAAATATCACATGTAAATGTAATATATATATAATGATACAAATCACCTAACTTAGAGAATAATATGATTTTTTTTACCCCATATGAAGTCATAATTTAATCATTAACCAATAATATGTGTAAACATTAAATAATATAAATAGAAAATATGCATAAATAAAGGGATCATATTGTCGAATAGTATATATGTGATACATGAAAAGTTCTATGTCATAATTTAATATAAATAATAAAACATATATCAAGACAAAATGTAGACCATAACATGTACATAGATATAATGCACCATATAGGCATACAGTGTGGGTCATTTTGGCATATAAAATTTATTATGCCTACAACTATAGCATATAAAATTGAATATGCCTACAACTATAGCCATACAATGTGGACCATATCATCATACAAAATAGATTGTGTCTACAACTAGATCCCTAGCATAAAAAACTAGCTCTTTTACCCCTGATTGCCTCAAAATAGATTGTGTTTTTTTTTCCCATAGATGTAGAGCCAAGGGTGTTGGATGCCTCAATATGAGGAGATACTCTCCTCTTAGACTTTGAGGCAACTGATGAAAATTGTTATCTTTGAAAAAATTATGATATATAAAAATTAATGCATTAAAATTTTATATTGAAATTTGATAAATTTTTAAAAATTTAAAATTTTGTAAAATGATTCTACACTCACCATATTTCATCTAAAAAGTTCTCTAGGGTTATGAGACCATATATACACTTTGGATGGGGACTATTATGGAGCATACATATATCATTAGATCTAGAATTGCATAAAATTATGTAAATATAACATAAAATATCATTGCTTAAAAATTAAAAAAATAATTAAACTATGTGTTTTCATCAGTCTTCATCCTTGGATCATAACCTACTACAAAGATTGTGGATTTTTAAATGTAGCAACAATATCACCTATATATTTTTCTCATCCATGAGAGATGCCCATAACATCCCTCATCATCTATAAAACTAATAAATAAATAATATGTGAATCTAATGAACATGATAAAAATCTATGACTATAATATATATTAAGAAAGAGTTTTTAATTCAAAATACAATTAAAATGTAAAGGAATAAATATGTTAATTTAAAAACTTATGTGTAAGGTACATCCATGCCAATTGCGGCCTCTACAATAGAGTCAAGGCCTATTGAGGTACCTAGAATATCACTAATCAATTAGATATAAACAAAAAATAATAAGTTTAGTCAAATAGATTAGTCAAACACATGTACTAGAAAATAAAATTAACTTGTGTATCAAATATAGATGGTGTAAAATACTTTACAATAAAAGCCTAGTGTATCTTGATACGAGTCATTAAAGCTACCACATCTCACATAGTGTCTAAAAATGCTAGTGTCATGTACTACTAAAGCATTTATAAACAGTATATGCTTGGGTAGAATAATATCTAGAATGCTACTATCTGACATGCTAGTGTCTGGTACTGCTAACTCATATACAAATGGTATATGCTATGGCATGTTAGTCTCTATATATGTCATATTTTAATAGGAGGTCTTATACACTTCCTCTCACATGATGTATAATGTTGTACAAGAACTATAACATGAGTAGAAAGAGAGACACTGGCACATATACCAAAACCAAAAACACCACTACTACCACTACCACTACCACTGCCACTACCACTACCACTACCACTACCACCAATACCAATACCAGTACCACCAACACCACCACTTCCACTAGCACCACATATAGGTTAAGTTAAAGTCTTCAAATTATGGATACCATGATCAATCATAATTTGTATCAAACTAGTAACCGACTCAAAGGTGTTCATCTGTGTGTTATGATGAAATTTTTTAACAATAATGGCATGCAATATTATTCTTCTATTTCCTAGAGGTTGGTTATAATGGTTTTTGTCCCACCTAACACCAAGTCTATCAAATGAAGACCCACCTCCCCTACTTTGGGATGCTTTCATGTCAAAATGATTTAAAATTACTTATAATACAAACTCATAGTACAATTTTCATAAAAAAATTAATGAAACTTCATTATTATTGCATGGAGGTTCATCAAACACCATCCACCACCCATTCCAAAAGTTATTTTTAATATCTGCATGAATACACCAATCAATACTATTGTGTTCACAAATTTTTGGTAGAGGTAGGTTGGTTACAAGTTTAATAAACAAAGCACATAAATATTCTTTTCTTTTTTTTCACATCTTTATATGATACTTTATCAGAACAAAATTGTTTTAGAGCCTCTCTTCAATGAAACATTGCATCTAGTTGATAAATCACATTTTCAACTTCATTAAAAACATATTCTAATGTATTGGCAAGTAAAATTTATGCAGTACCAGTTGAAGAGTGATGCAAACCATTGATAATTATTTATAATTACTAATGTTTGCCATTGTATTTCTCATAATTCAACTTTTTCTCATGCAAAATCAAACTGTTGGGGACTTTTTCCAACATTTTATTCAAGAAATGGATCCATCAAACATATGTATCTATTTTTTTAAAATCATTTAAAAAAAAAACCAATGTAAAATTTTTAATGCAAATTTAAATTCAAAACCCTAGTTAAATAATTTACATAAAAATGAAAAAAACAAATGAAAAAATAACATAATTGATTTGAACCAATCCAATGCCAAATCTTGATGGAGAAATGAAGATTCAAAATGTGTGCATGCAAATTGAGCAAAAAGCTTCTTCTCTAGGTTTCTTAGCCATGGTTTTCTACTCTCAAAATCATTGAAATGAAATATTGAATAAGGGGATATGCGATTTATTATTTTAAAATGACATACACCATTTAAAATACAAAGGGCATACATCCTTTGTTAATTACAAAAGGTGTACACCCTTTATACCCTTTTGAAAGGGCATATGTCCTTTGAAAAGGGCATATGCCCTTAAGGCTTGGGAAAAATATTGAGCCTCATATTTAAAAAAAAATTCATACACACTTTTAAAAAAGGTGTATGCCCTTTGTAAAAAAAGTTAAAAAATTGTTTTAGAGCCTCTCTTCGATACAAATTTAGATTTAAAAAAAATTAAAAAGTGTTTCAGAGCCTCTCTTCAATGAAAAATTACATCCAATTGTGAAATCACATTTCTCACTTCACTAAAAACATAATATAATGTATTGGCAAGTAAACTTTGTGCACTACCAACTGAAGAGTGATGCAAACCATTGATAATTATTGATGTTTGGCATTGTATTGCTCATGCAGTTCAACTTCTTCTCATGAAAAATCAAACTCTTTGGGTTTTTATCCAACATTTTATTTAGGAAATGGATCCAACGAACTTATGCATCTAAATTTTTTAAAATAAATAGATTTATTTAATCAAATATCAAAAATTCAATGCAAATTTAAAATCAAAACACTAATTCAATAAGTTACACAAAAATGAAAAAAATGTAAAAATAACATCCCTAATTTAACCCAATCCAATGCCCAATCTCGTTGATAGAATGAAGCTTCAAAATGAGTGCATGCAAATTTATCAAAAAAATTCTTCTCTAGGTCTCTTAGCCACGGTTTTCTACTGTCCAAATGGTTGAAATGAAATATTGAAGAAGGGCATATAGCCTTTATTTTTTGTAAAGTCTGTATGCCCTTTGTATTATAAAGGGCGTACACCCTTTATACTCTTTTAAAAGGGCGTATGCACTTTGAAAAGTGCATACACCCTCGAGGCTTAGGCAATATTCTGAACCTCATATTTAAAAAAAAAAATGCATATGTCCTTTTACAAAAGGTGAAAGCCCTTTGTAAATTTTTTTTTTTTTCTCAGAGTCTTTCTTCGATGCAAATTTAAAGTTAAAAAAACTTAAAAAATTGTTTCAGATTCTCTCTTCGATGTCACATTGCATCTAGTTATGAAATCTCATTTCCCACTTTATAAAAAACATATTCTAATGTATTGACAAGTAAAATTTGTCCTCTACTAGTTGAATATTGAAGCAAATCATTGATAATTATTTTTAATTGTTGATGTTTGGCATTATATTTCTCATACAATTCATCTTCTTCTCATATAAAATCAAACTCTTAGGGGTTTTATCCAACATTTTCTTCAATAAATAGATCCATTGAACTTATGTTTCTAAATTTAAAAAGAAAATAGATTTTTTTAAGCCAATATAAAAAAATTCAATGAAAATTTAAATTCAAAACCCTCATTCATTAAGTTACCCAAAAATGAAAAAAATGAAAAAATAACATACTTGATTTGAACCAATCCAATATTGAATCCCATTGACGGAATGAAGCTTCAAAATGCATGCATATAAATGTAGCAAAAAAAAATCTTCTCCAACTCTCTTAGCCACGAGTTTCTACTCTCCAAATAGTTAAAATAAAATATTGAAGAAGAATGTATGCCCTTTATTATTTGTAAAGGGAATATGCCCTTTGTATTACAAAGGGCATATGTCATTTATAGTACAAAGGGTGTATGCCCTTTATACCCTTTTGAAAGGATGTATGCCCATTGAAAAAGG
The DNA here is from genome assembly GCA_037957365.1 of Torreya grandis. Classification (NCBI taxonomy): domain Eukaryota; kingdom Viridiplantae; phylum Streptophyta; class Pinopsida; order Cupressales; family Taxaceae; genus Torreya; species Torreya grandis. The sequence goes on from JARHVA010004501.1 coordinate 60,983, forward strand.
CATATGCCCTTAAGGCTTGGGCAATAGCCTAAGCCTCGTATTTTTTAAAAAAAGGCATATGTCCTTTTAAAAGGGTATACACCTTTTTTAAAAAGGCGTATGCCCTTTGTAAAAAAACTTAAAAAAATGTTTTAGAGCCTCTCCTTGATACAAATTTAATTTTTTTTTTAAAATATTGTTTTAGAGCCTTTCTTCAATGCAACATTGTATCCAGTTGTGAAATCTCATTTTCCACTTCATTAAAAACATATTCTAATGTATTGGTAAGTAAACTTTGTGAATTACCAGCTGAAGAGTGATGCAAACCATTGATAATTATTTATAATTGTTGATGTTTAGCATTGTATTTCTCATACAATTCAATTTCTTCTCGTACAAAATCAAACTCTTGGGGGGTTTTGCCTAACATTTTCTTCAAGAAATCGATCCATTGAACTTACGTGTTTAAATTTAAAAAAATATAGATTTTTTAAGGCAATGTAAAAAATTCAATGCAAATTTAAATTCAAAACCCTAGTTCAATAAGTTACACAAAAATGAAAAAAAATGCAAAGATAACATTCCTGATTTGAACCAATCCAATGTCAAATCCCATTGGCAGAATGAAGCTTCCAAATGCATGCATGCAATTTTAGCAAAAAAGAATTCTTCTCTAGGTATCATAGCCATAGGTTTCTACTCTCCAAATCATTGAAATGAAATATTTAAAAAACGTGTATGCCCTTTATTGTTTGCAAAGGGCATAGGCCCTTTCTATTACAAAGGGTGTATGCCTTTTGTATGACAAAGGTTATACGCCCTTTATACCCTTTTGAAAGGGCGTACGCCCTTCGAAAAGGGTATACGCCCTTCGAAAAGGGTATACACCCTTGAGTCTTGAACAATAGCCTTAGCCTCATATTCTAAAAAAAAAGGCCTAGCCTATCTCCTTTGTAAATTTTTTTGCAAAGTCGGATGATTGTCATGTTTTTGTCCTCTAGCTTTGTGAATTGACTTGTTAGAACATAAAATGATAGGGTTTTTAATATATAGTGAAATTGCCATTAAATTTAGGTTGTGTTCTTCAATTTCCCTAATGTTTGTATAACTATCGGTGTTTCTAGGTGGTGTTTGTGAAACTGCTAGTTTGCATACACTGGTGGTTTCATCACTATACAAAACATGGGCAAGAGAATGGTTGCAAATGTTTCCTTTGCCTAATGATAATTCGGTTAAACTTTTTGGTAGACTTCAAAGTGTGATGGCATAAATATAAACCTTTTTAAAACATTAGATATTAGAGAAGTATGTGAGGAGTTGTTAAGGTACATTCACATTGCATGTTCCAAGTTTGAGTATTTTTTATAATATATTCTTTGATCCCTTGCAATCACTGATTGTTTTCAATGTTAGATTATTTTGTGAAGTATAATCAAATTGTAAAGCAACTAGGTATGAGCTTAGATTGTGTAGTAACTATTATAACTATTCATAAAGTTCAAAAGTGGTAACATGTATATTTATAAAATATATAGTGGAAAGAAAAGTGAAATTGCCCCCACCCATTGGACTGTTTCCTACATTAAGTTTCTCTAAGATAATTCTTTTATCCTTCTTATTTTTTGTATTATTTTCATGTTTCATGTTCAGTGTGCTTTATAATTTAATTACAGCACTTATCTATGTCTGTTTTAGAAAGCAAACTAGTTTGGAATGGTCATCTAGGAATCACTTATTTAGGTAAATAAGTTCTATTTTAATGAAACTAATGTGGAATATCTAGCAACTTTTCGGATCAACTATACAACATTCGAAGCACTTAGGAATTAAGAAGGTCGAGCACAATCATATTTTCAAATAAAGGATAGTTGAGGGTGCTTACGGATTGTTCACTCGGCTTGGTCCCCTTAGCCCTAGAAGCTCCAACCTAACTTTATACTCTTGTAGTTAGAACCTTGCCAAACTTGGGGGCCCTTCATGACCCATGATATACGCTGCTGCTATCATTGCTTTATGTAAAGCATTCCCGATAGGTCAAACCTCACAGATGTAAAGTTTCAATCAAATCACTGTTTTACAGTGACACAACATCCATGAAAGAATTATCACTTTCCGTAGGAGCCGCACCAAAAAAAATAAAAATTATTGCACCTCACAACATAGGATTCCTCTCTGACTAATGAAGCTAATTTGAGCTATGGACGTCCTCCTTTATTTTTCTTAATGACGTCTTCCCCTCTCACCTGTACAGGATATTTGATTAGCCCCATAATTTAAACATGACATTAGTTCTAACCTTGTAAATATATAAATATTCTGTGGTGACTCCGTGAGGTTGTGTGTTTTGGTGTGAAGTAGGTTTACCAGACTATCTTTAACTGTATACAGCGAAGTTATTTCAACGACAGGTATAATTTCTCCACTGTAATTACGTCTACATTTTGCTCACAGAGTAGATTAAATGTAAATATCCATTGTAGACACTCTTCTGTTGTGTCCTTGCTGTTAACTAATATTATCATGTCTGACTCTTACAGCTTATGAGTCACCAAGATCGGTGGCTGATTCCTCAAATTGGAGTTTCAATCTGGGTCTGTTTTCTAACAGGTACAGTATATGATCTGTCCCCTTCAAACTGTAACCCGTATTGTGCTTAGAGTGTATGTAGAGCTCATATATGTCATATTTATATAAGAAGTTGATGCTCAATATTTAAAGAACTTTTAGATTTATTTCGTTTCTTCATGAAGGTGAGACGCATCTTAAAATGCCGTATTTAAATTTAAATTTGGTTGAAACTTAAAAAAAACAACGCTGATCAAGAGATTTGTTTCAAGCTAATAGTGTATATATATGTGTGTGTGTGTGAAGAGGCTGATGTTCAAGTAAGAGTTCCAAAACGATAGTGAACGTAATGTGTTGTGTGGTGTGTTTTAACTGCAAAGAGTCTATTGGAGCTCCCACTGACAACGGTACTTATAAATTTTTGGAGGAGGCTGGTTTTTAACACCCCATTACAGGGTAGTGCCGAGTGTGAATAGGATCGTAAAATTTAAAGTGTAAATTTCGATTTGTAGGGACCCTCATCTTCAACTTCTAGAACCTTATTTGTAGTTAAGATGTGAAATTTGCATTTTTAGGTGTAAACTGGCCTTCCAGTTCTTACGGATTCCTGAATCATGTCTTGAAAGTGGATTTTTTTCAGTTGGCCATTTGCTGCATTTATATAGTGGATTCCTGAACTCTTTTGTGGGGCTTTATGTTCATACAACGAATTTAAAAAGTTTCGTTATTACAAATCTAACACTTTAGATTGGTCGGACAACTTTATTCTAGATAAACTTTTAAGGGTTTTCATGTGCTCGAATTTATTTTTGCGTTTCTTTTTAATACTAAAAAGTACTCGAACTTTCAATTTTATAAAATATACTTTCTTTCAACAAAACCCTGGGCAGGGCCTAAATCTTACGGTCAACTCTTTTTATCTTAAGTGAAATTCATTCAACATTGCCTTTCCAATTTGCTTATAATTTTATTTTGTTTTATTAAAAAAAAAATCCATTTTATTTTGTTGTTTTAAAAAATTTATATTTTATGGTAATTTTTTTAATCCTGTTTATATAAGAAAATTGTTTTTTAATGTAATTTTGAGGAAAAGGTTTCAGTGAAAATTAAAAGTAATTTTTATTATAATTTTTTTTTTGAATAATATAAACAGTTTTAATTAACAACAAAGTATTAAGCACTGGGATTGAAAGTGTTTTTAACGTAGAAAAAGTTTAAATTGTTTTTTAATAGGAATATTTGATCATATGTGTAAAGATATGTAAAGATTTATGATGATATCATTATTTTTAAAATAAAATATATTAAATATAATTTGAAATTTGAAATAGATAATAAAAATAATATATATATATATATATATAAGATAAATTTATAATATTTAACGGTGTATTTTACATATATTTATCTAAAATATATATGTTAATAGCACTTATTATCATATACATTATAATTATCTATATATTATTTTTGAAATTTTATTATGACAATTATTTATAAATATATTGCAGTAAAATCTATATATTACTTATAAATTAATCATGTTTATCTATTATAAATATGATATAATTAATATATATAAAATGATTATTTACATATAACTTATTATCATATGGTGAATTTTTTTATGATAATTTATTTTTAAAATTTTATTGTTATAATTATCTATAAATATATTGCTGTAAAATTTATATATTTCATAGAAATTTATATATATATTTAATTTACTATTAAAAATTTGTTGTTATGTTTATTTATAAATATGTTGCTATAAAATTTATGTATCATCTATAAATTAATCATAATCATTTATTATAAATATAATACGATAAAATATATATTATGTGAGTTATGATTATATATATTATTTATTATTCTAGTGACGGTTTTTTTTAATAATAATTTATTTTTAAAATTTCATTGTTATGATTATTTATAAACATCTTATAAAATTTACATAATATCTATAAATGATTATGATTATAAATATAATGTGATAAATATATATTGACTATAAATTAATTATGATTATCTATATATTATTATAATAAAATGGCACATTATTATTATTATTATTATTATTATTATTATTATTATTATTATTATTATTAAAAAAAAATAGGGGTAAAAACTTTATTGAATCTAAGAACAACAGAATATAGAACAACATAGGGCCTAAGCCCCAGAAACCACTAGAGATAACATAAAAAAACAAGAACAAGAACCTCACTCCCCAATACCACTCTCATCTTCTACAAGAAACCTCTCCAGGTCCTAACATAACTCATAGGCCATCTGCTCCCAACCATCAATCTTTCAGCCATCTATATCTTCTGATGCCCATTTTGCCAAGCAATCGGTTGCCTTGTTCCATTCCCTTGGAATATGGGCATAAGACACTGAGTCCATACAAGAGCTAACCTATAGTATCTGTTGTACTAACGTAGATAGCTACCAGCTAACATTAGAGATCTTCCTCTCAAGGACCAGATTGACTAGGACTTGATATTCAGCTTCACAAATTACCTTCCTCCACCCTAGATCATAAGATCGCTTCAAAGCATATAGGATCACCAAGCCTTCCATCCTATTAACAGTCTACACCTCTTTAATAGCTGAGAAAATAAAAACCACTGAACTAGAAGAATCTCTACCAATCCCACCAATCCTAGCTGACCCTAGATTACCCCTAAAAGAACGATCCATATTAATTTTCAAAAAACCAGTGAGAGGTGGCAGCCATTTCCCCATCCTTTGAACTCTATGTTTCACATGTATACCTCTCTTGACGCAAGCTGAGGCCAGAGATATCCCCTATATGCCCAACCTGTCAACCATCTCAGCATCACCCTTCTCCAGTGGAAAAATAATCTCACTCTTAGCTTCAACAGTTTCTTAGATCATTCTCAAGATTCTCATCCAACCCTGTTGAATCCCCAATTTTTTTTCCTAAAAAATTTTGCGATTCCTGTCCAGCCAAACTTGCCATAGCAAAAAGATAGGACCAGCATACCAAACATCCTGCAAGAAGGGAGCCGAGGAGGAGGGCCTCCCCAATCTCATCCAAAAATATACCAAGGAGGATGCATGAATACACTGACATTTCCACACATCCCACCAGAGATGCCATAGTTTCATTGTGAAGGGGTAGCAGAAGAATAAGTGCGTATAATCTTCCTCCCCACCACTATAGAGAACACACATCGAAGGGCTAGTGAAGCCCATCTTTCAGATATTTTCCCAAGTCAAGCATCTATTCCAGACCAAAGTCTAAATAAAGCAATTACACTTTGGCCAAGAGAATCTATTTTAGACTTTCTTCCACCAATAAAATTCCCTCCCCCCATCTAATTGCTGAGAGAGTAACTCCTGATAACCAAAAGACATAGTGTATGTACCCTTGGCATTAGGGGCCCATGCCAACACATCACTACCCATAAAGGTGCTATAGCTACAAACAGAAAGAATGTAATGAAGTTCAACACACTCTACCTCCAACTCCAAAATAGGCCACTCTCCTGGGGTCTTCCATCTTGCTTCCACCCCCTGTCCATGAAGGGAAAGGGACTTGAAGTCACACACCCTAGTCCATCCAGCTTCACAAAACCTCTGGGACAATATACTTCAGTGAGGATATTGGGTAACTATGGGAGGGTAGCTATCCCAAGAGTCTTGCCAAAAATGTGCCTCTATCCCACTCTTACAGATCTAGAATAGTCCACCCTTAATGAGCGCAGCCCCTTTCTTGAGCGTAGTCCAAATCACCGAGCCTTTCCCTCTCAAGCTATATCGAGGGGTATCTTCCTACGGGATCCTAAAAACATACTTATGGGATAATCTTCTAGCCCACACCTGGTCCTGTTCCACACACCATTGCCAATACAATTTAGCTACCAGAGTAGTACCAAAAAGCAATGACTGTCGTAAGCCAAGACCACCAAACCTTTTTGGGCTACAACTACCTCCCACTTAATAAGGCTATACTTCGTTGATGATAAATTATTAGCCCATAAAAACTATCTTGTTAAGGAATCAAGGCCCCTAACAAAGCTCATAGGTGCCACCTGAATCATATGCCTATAGAGAGGAAGAGCCTGCACTATAGATTGACGTAGCTGGACCTGACCAGCAAAGGACAGCTAATGATGGGTCCAATGGTTCACTTTGACACAAACCTTGTCTAGAATAACTTCCCGTGAATCCCTAGACTGTCTACCCACCAAAATAGGGATCCCAAGGTATAGCAAAGGAAGACTCCCAATTTGGAACCTGAGAATATGAGTGACTCTATGTTGAATGGGAGGTGGAGTGTTGAATAAAAAAATTGAAGACTTTCCCTCATTAATTAACTGTCCTAAAGCAGTAAGATAAACATCCAAGCCTTTACGCATATTAGAAGCCTCCCTAATAGTAGCCATACCCATCAAAGCTGCATCATCTACAAAATGAAGGTGAGATTGTACATGAAGGCCCCTTCCCCATTGCCAGCCCTAAATAAAGCCCCTTCAACATTCCTTTTAATCAACCATCCCAACCCTTCCACCAGAAAAAGAAACAGGTAAGGAGAGAGAGGGTCACCTTGTCACAAACTCTGAGAGGCCCTAAAGAGATTAGAATGCTCCCCATTAATTAAAATTGAGAAAGAAGTCAAATTCACATAACTCATAACCCAGTGAATCCATTCCTCTTCAAAAACAAAGGCACCCAAAACCTTTTGGAGGAAGGACCAATGAACTCTATCATAAGCCTTGCTCATGTCCATCTTGGTGAACATAGCCTTATCTTTGGACTTGGCCATGGAATGGATAGTCTCTGTAGCCACAACCACTCCATCTAATATTTGATGTCACTCTACAAAACCACTTTTCTCTTCAGAAATAAGTAATGTAAGCCACTTTTCTAACTTTTTAGCAATCAACTTAGATATAATCTTATAAATTACATTGCAAAGTGAAATGGGGTGAAATTGACTTAACCGATCAACCCCCTCCCCCTTGGGAATGAGAGCCAAGAAGGTAGAGTTTAGGGCCAAGAATATTTGCTTATTCTCCTGGGATTCTAGAATAATAGCAAATAAATATAATTTAATAATGTCCCAAAACTCCTCAAAGAACTCAATTGGGAAGCCATCTAGACCAGGCGCCTTTCCTTTTTACATCTAAAAAATAATCTTCTCTAACTCCTCCAAAGATATGGCACTCATAAGATGCTCTTTCATTTCTAAAGAAACTAAAGAAGGAATACAAGAGAGAACCTAGGACTCTACGTCCAAGTCCCCCTATGATTCCTCCCTAAATAAAGAAGAAAAATACTACACAGCTTCATTGGAAATATCTTGGGTAGAATAGATAACCTCCCCCTTGTCAGTCACTAAAGATGATATAGAATTACCATGTTGTTTGGCTTTCACTGAATTGAAAAAGAAGGCAATGTTCTTGTCCCCCTCTTGAAGCCACACATTTCACACTTTCTGTTTCCAAAAGATTTTCTCTCCCAGCTCCCATTCCTCCAATGTTTTTAGAGCCCTAGCTTCTTCCCATAACAAATACTCATACACCCCCTCTTCCCTAATCAACTTGGTAACATCATTTAACTCTATTTGAGCCTCATTTTTTGCGTAGAAAATGTTTCCAAAGCATTGCTGATTTCACCGTTTGATCTGATACTTAACATATTAGAGGAGCTTGGCAAAAATATACATAGCTAAACCAAAATCAAGTCTATCTACCTTCCATCATTCAGCCATACATCCATACAGGTCTGGGTCCCTGAGCCACATGAGCTGGAACTTGAAAGACAGCTTCTAAGGAAATGATAAGCTTTATGGGCCAATGATTTGAACCTCTCTAATCTAATATCTTGGATCTAGAAGACCACAATCCACCCACCCAAAAACAAGAAACCATGAAACAGTCTAGTCGTTCAACAATGCACTTGTCACCCACCCTTCTATCGTTCCAAGTGAAGTGGCGATTGCTAGGCTTGATATCCATGAGATTTAGTGCTGAAATATTATCCTAAAGCAAGATGGAAGAGGGCTCTAGTCTTTCATTACCTCCCCATTTTTTAGTTAAGTCAAGAATAACATTAAAGTCTCCAGCAATAATCCATGGCAAGTAAGGAAATAAACTATGAACTACATGAATATTATTCCATACCATAAGTTTATCTTGAAAATCAATAAGAGCATAGACATTAGAAAAAAGGACAGGTTCCCCAAACTTAATGCACAAAGAAACCATGGATAGGGAGGACTTGAAGGCAATCCAGGACATAGGTTGGATCTTTCGTGGTTCCATAGACATGCCACACCCCCCAAAGATCCATGAGCTCCAGTACACTAACATTGACCATACCTCCACAACTTAGGTGTGATACTCATCATACATTCCACAGAAACTTTAGTCTCCTGAAGAAAGAGAACATTAGGAGAATGACTTCTAACTAATTCCTGAACAACTTTTTATCTAGGGCTGTTGTTCAAGCCCCTTAAATTCTAAGAAATATTGATCATTTGGGAGGAGTCAAAAAGTGAGAATCTAAGGTCTTAACAGATCTTGATTCCACCAAAGTCTCCCCTATCATCTTAATATTCTCCAAATCCTTCTTTCATCCCATTTTAACATTTTTCTCTAAAACCCCCTTCTTACCATCCTTTTAAAGAATACCCAAATGAGGAGAAGATTTAACTCACTTATCCGTATCTAAAACTACATTTCATGCAGGAAGAGCTGCTTCCTCTACACCCTGTCCCATATCAACATTTGGCTCTAAAATCATCTGAGCCCCTATCTACCCATCTATGACCATAGGCATGGCAAAATCCACTTGAGAAGTAGAGGGAGGAATGGAAGAACTAATCTCCAGTCCATAATCCATCGCAAGTTGATCTACACTAATTAAACTAGGGTTAAATTCTTGTTGACCCAAATCATCTAAGACCTCAAACCTGTTAAAGGTATCCTCCTCCTGTCACTCTATTAGAGTCCTCTTTTGTCCTCTATTATGATTTTGAGCCTTAACCTGAACAAAACCCTCAGCATCCTAGCCCTCACCAGCAACAGACTTCTTCCCTTTATCAGCACTAGGAGTGTTACTAAGAGGATGCAGAGGTTACTACTCCACTAGCTTGGCCTTCAAGCGTCTTTGCACCAGGTGGCCATATTCATGACAAAGGTGACATCAAAAAGGAAGGGTCTCATAATCTAGCTATTGCACCAAGGAATGTGAGCCTACACACATCTCCACCGCATCTAGCAGTGGCCTACTAAGATCAATTTCCATGCAAATTTGAGCAAAAGTCATAACTTTCTTACCCAAGGTTTGTGTTGAAGACCCCACCAGCCTTTCGAGCATCGATGCAAGCATATGAAGAACATCCTCTCGACAACATTCTATCAAAAATTTGGGCAAACAAACCCATATCGGAACTCAATTTAGGAGCTCTTCAGAAGGATTAAATCTTGCATGACATGGTTTGATGAATAGCCCAACTTGATTATAAAAATAGGGCCCACCCTCAAAAACCCTATTGCAATCAGCCAGACAAAGAAATGTAACCATGAAAACATTGTTTACAAGTAACGTGACCTCCATTTTGCCCTCTGGTTCCCACACTCTCCGAGCCCAATTCTCCAAAAATTGAAGGGAAACTGTTAAACTGAAAAACTTGAAATACAGCGAGTGCTTAGAGTAGTGTTTGACATCTTCAGTGATCATTTCAAAAGGGATTACCAGTTTGGGTCTTTCTTTGCACCGCTCGAGGCAACCATTAATCTTCATGATCTGAGATCCCCCAGGCAAGGTCGAATCTATAGCACCTACAGTCTAAGAAAAGAAGGCATTTTAAAACACCCTCACTTCCTGTTCTGGCATATTCAAGCCCACCGCTTCACGAAAACTTATACCAGGTTCAGCCCTAGGAGGCTCACTCTTAGCCATAACCATGCCAGGTCTTGGACACTCCATAGCAATGGTGTCCATCCAGGCACCTCCACCGACTCGATCACAGAACAACATCTAAAAAGTGATCTCAACACAAAATGGCAACCAAAAATAAAGGTTAAACTAGTAAATTTGATAGCTAAATCTGTAGTACCCCACCCCACACAATCAATCAACCACCCCCTTGTATGCAAGCCCAGACACAAGAAAAACAAGCTAGGGCATGATTGCCCTAGCTCGGTGATGAGTTGCAGATGCCTTCCACCACCACCATCATCATCATCATCATCATCATCATCATCATCATCATCATCATCATCATCATCATCATCATCATCATCATCATCATCATCATCATCATCATCATCATCATCATCATCATCATTCATACTAAAAATAATCAGGAAAGTTATGTAAAAATTAAAAAAAAAACAATGAGAAAATATGTAATTTTTAGAACATTAAATGTAAAAGGTTTATATTTTATGTGTTCAGTATGAATGAAAATTCAATTTAATTTTTTTTTGTTCTTTTATTTTTATTTCTTTCAGCTTTACTTTACATTTTTATTTTTATTTTTTTGTATTTATATATTTTTTATATTTTAAATTGTCATGTTTTTTGTTTTTTTAAAATTTAATTATATTAGCTTCCAAATAACTAAATTATTTTATTTTTTATTTTATGATGTCATATTTAAAATAATTAAATGATAACATATTCATTATAAGAAAAATTATTAGTGTAATAAAATATAAAAATTATAATAATAAATATAAAAAATAATTGTTAGTGTAATTGTTAGTATTTCAAGTTAAGATAATTATTACATTCAATGTGTTATAATAAAAAATAGTGGATTTATTTTTCAATAATCTGAGAGTCAATGAAAAACTTTTTAATAAATAAATAATAATAAATATAGATAAAAAACATATATATTTAAAATGTTAAACATTTACACGAAAATATAATTTTTTTTCAGAATTTTTATGAGCCATTTGAATAAAAAATTATCTCATAATATTATTAATAAAATCAAAAGATATATGATTAATTTTCAACATTTAAAAATAAATAAAAATAAATGATATATATGTATAAGATATACTTATTTTAATGTTGTAAAAGTTATACTTTACCATTTAATAGAATTGTTAAAGTGATGTAAGTCTAATATTTTATAATTAAAAAAATAAAACATTTATAAATATAAACATAGAGAATTTCAAGATTTTTTCACGATTCATATAAAACAATATACAAAAAATATTGTTCTAATTTAATATTTATAAATGTTCACAATTATTATACTTATAATTAATACAAATATTTAATTTTCTTAAAAAAATACATCTGAATATCTATCTTCATATACTTCAAAAATTAAAAAAATATATAAAAATTTTAGATAGATTTTTATATAATCTAACATTTATCCAAGATTTCTCCAAAAAGATCCTGAAAAAGCTAGAATTTATTTATCAATACTTAATTTTTAAAGTATTTACTACTCTGACAATAATTTAAATTTTTAGATATTTTATTGACAAAATTACAATAGTTTTATAAAGATGTCTGTCTTTTTCGTCACTCACAAATAGCAGATCTATAAATTACATGATTGAATGATATATGAAATCTAGTACACTTTCTTGCCTTTCAATGATATTGTGAAAAACAATACTAATTTTATAAAAAATTTAGAAATATGTTCAAGATCCAACTTTTTCATCATATCCTGGATACACTGGTCCCATCATTGTATAGAATTATTAGAAAATATGTTGAAGACCCAACTCTATCATAATATCCTTGATATAAGTATCGCGTAGTATTAATTATTTCTCTTTACTTGACATGTAAAAGTTATATATTAACGTATCATTTTTTTATCTTAAAAAATATTTATTTATATATTGGATTAATCTCTCTTTATGTATAGAAATTTATATATAATTATATAATGTAATTTTTTTATAAATATTTTAACTCTTTTAATATTATGTTCATATTATAATTGACAATTAATCTTTAAATTATAAAGTTAGAATGTTGATTTAATATTAAAAATAAACTTAAAAAATTAAATCAGATCTCATAAACAAATAAGCAATATATACTATTATGAACAAAAGTTAACTTTAAAAGGGCTCATAAAATTATATGAACCATATTATTTTAATGTACAACTTCATCTATAATTAATGGGATCAATTTAAACTAACTTCTCTATTCTTAAAATTATATTGTTGTCGTATCTGTAAAAAAAAAATTGCACCTTTTATAATCTAGTAATGTTTACCATTTTTCAACAATCATTATGTATTATAAGCACACCAGCTTTGTAATTCTTATTCACTTATGTTTTTTTGGTTTGTTTTTTCCCTTATAATTTATGAAAATGATACAATAATATTTCGAGGGTTTTTTAGTTGAAAGTTTTTATGTCAACTATGTTTCATCAGGTTTTTTAATATTAATGTGAATATATATATATATATATATACATATATATTTTGATATTTTTCAGTAGAAATTATTGTATAAAATTTTATATTAAAAATTTAATTTTTCTTATATTGACACATATATACCACTATTTATTGATTTTGTAAAAAATAATGTAAATATATTTAAATATATAAATTTGAATATATTTAAATTATAAATAAAAAACGAAAAATAATAATTATAATTCTAAACATTTCTATAAATTTTTTTAAGACAAAGAAAATTAAGAATATCTTCCTACGTGGGGCGAAGCGATGGAGGAGAAGATGAAGCGGCTAATAAAGAACTTAGTGGAGCAGATGATGGAGGAGATCGTGCAGAAGGGCTTGATGGAGGTGAAGATGATGATGCAGCTGCGGAAGACAATAGAAATCGGGCTGCAGAAGAAAACAGAGACGAAGCTGTGAATTAGGATGCAAATGGGTGAACCACCTTTATATAGCAAATGGCTGGATCAGGGTGGTGAGGGCGTAAGGGTTGGACAATACTAAAGGAGATCCAGTTCTGTGGGCATGGGATGAGCCTTATAAATAAGCACTAAATATTATAGTAATGGAGGATGTAGAAATAAATGATGCCTTCGAGGTTGTCGACGAAGATGAGCCATGGATTTCTTTAGTCTTTTTTCTCTATCCTCACCCGCAGATGTTTTTCATGTTCTTAATCCTAGATCTAGGGTTTCCAACTGTTGCGGCGGAATTGAGGTATCCAAGATTTCCGCCAATGACCAGGGCGAATCATTGGAAAAGAAATTCAGAGGCGGGTGTGGTAAGCGTCTAGATTTTAATGATTTGACATAGGATTTGAGTCTAAAAAATGATAGAGAAAAAGCTTTATGGACGTTAGGATCTCCTAATAAAATTTGCTATATGTTCTGCAAGGATGAGGAAAGACTGCATTTTTAATTAAACCGCAATGTTAAGGAACAGTCGCTCAGTGAGAAAATAGAATTTGTCGGACCAGTACGTCGCTTAAGAGTACATCCACTGGTTTTGTTTAAAAGAGGTGGTCAATATCTCATACTCATTACAGCCTTATGGCTTTGGGGCAATTGGTTGGATTTTCAAATTTTTAATATTTATTTATGGGTTATTTTTTTATTTTTTAAAGATAAAAGTTGAGAGATTTGTAAATCTTATTTTTTATATTTAAAAAATTAAAATAAAAAAAATAAATTGAAAATGACCAACATTTTATTTTAAATGTTTTAAATATAAATTTAAAAGATGATTAAAGTTGATACAATATTAAGCAAAGAATCGCAACGAGACAAAAATATAGAAAAACAACTATTAAAAAGCACAAAAATAAATAACAAGAATTTAACAATTAAATATATGATAAATCCACATAAATACAATATACCAAATAATTTATATATGCTAGATTAGACTGACTTTGCACAATTTATTTATTTATAGTAAATTGTCACTTGAGAATCATTTATAATTTATTTGTTTATTTGATCTTGAGGGCATTACTTTCGTAGATTAATCTAACAATTTTACTTTTCTTAAAATAATATTTTAACAATTTTACTTTTCTTAAAATAATATTTGAAGGGTTTATAGATAAATTATCTTCATAATTTTTTTATATATAATCAAAAAAATTGTAGAGATAAAAAATAGTTTCTTTTTGATATGTATGTAAAGTGAGAAAAATAATTATTAAATTTTTATGTATTTTTTATTTGATTATTTTATTTGGTTTGATGTTTTGGTGGAAATTATATTTAAAAATAAATGGTTAAATGTAAAGTTTAAAAATTTATTGGGTAATATTATTTGATTTTTATGTTTTCAATTTTTTTAATATGGTTGCTTTATTTTATTTTGAATATTATTTATTAATTTGTTTTATATATGTAGAAATTATTTTATTATGAACATTTTTTATTTATTTGATTTATGTAAAATCTAATAATATTTAGATAAATATTTTTTATTGTTTTTAATTTAAGTCATGCAATTTAGTTTTTTTGTGTGGATTTATATTTACAAGTGAATTGATTAGAGTTGATATCTCATAATTGTCAAATGTAATGTTATATTTCAAATAAATTAAAAACATAGTATTTTTAAAAATTATTTAAATATAGCTCGATTAAAATTGAATTTTGAAAATGAAGAATAACAAAGAGAATATCATAGAGAATATTAGATAGAATCTCAAAGACAATAATACAAATGAATACAATAATAAATGATGTTTACACAAAGAAAGGAACAAAAAAAGAGTCAAAATGATGATGATAGATAAATATTTTAAGAACATAGGGCTGAATTGACAACTAAATAACTGGAATCCAAAAAGAGATAAAATGCATATAAGATGAAAAATATTTGCACACAAACATCTCAAGATGAGAAATATGTATTGAGAACAATATTTAAAATTAAAATACACTCAGATCAATTAACTTGGGTAAAAAGACAACATAAACAAGAATTTAATTGTGAAGCATCTGAAAGGCACTATAATTGATCGATTGATAATGCCAACATTAATTATGAATAAAAAAATTCAATATCGTTATATCATGTGATTGAAACACCATAGAATGTAGGTTAATATTTAATGGATGTCGATGTTGTAAAAAATGCACAAATTAATGATATGTGCAAGAGTAGACAACAACACAACCTAGAAGGAAAAATGAATGGAAAATAATGAAAAATAATGATTTAGAAGAGTCAAAATTACAATTTAGAATTAGAAGATGAATGCAAGATTCTAAAAAATAAAGAGAAAAAAAGTATAAATAATCCTAATGGAATGATTGGGAAAGATTTGAGTACCTTTAAAATAAATTTTTAGCATGTTCTAAGTAATCTTGCTTTACCAAGCATGTGTTATATTTTTGAGAAAATTGACATTGGAATGAATTCTTATTAAACCCTTGAAGTCCTTATATGTAATAAATGTTGATGGTAAAAAGGTCATCATTAATTTTTAACATCAACTAATATAGACCTTGGGCGACAAGTGCTAAAACATATAATCTTAACACAAGTTGAAGAAAAATTAATATTCCATTTGAACCTAATCCAAAAAGTGACAAAAGAAAAGATAGTTCAATATAAATATAAATGACATACAATAAGATTTCCATAAGAAGTATAATAAATGTCTAAGCTTTTACCTTGTCAAATAAAAGATTTGTTGATAATTATAGTTTGGAGGAGAGATCAATGTGAAACAAATTAAAAATTTACTATTAATAGAGAGTGGGTATATAAAGAACTTAAATACAAAACATAACATGATAAGTCCTATTCAGATGTTAAAATTGATGAAAATGCTCTTACTGAACTTCCACCTAAGTTTGATGAAAATGTCTTTAACCAACTAAACTTTGTCCATATGTAGTTTGATTGTGATGTAAATGAAGTTATATTCATAGGTCCAACTATGGATGTGGATGAATAATATATCATCAATCACATGACATCAATGGCATCAAAACCACCAAATGCCTCAAGAAAGAAGAGATCAATCCATGCATGGGCAAATAAACTTGATACAGATCTTGGAACACTAGTTGAATGGTTGGGGATTGGAGCTTCTCCTATCAATGAGTATGTCAAATTACACTTACTTCATATGAAATTTCCAACATTGTTTCCTAATGGAATATGTGATTGGATAGAACCATGGTTGAGATGAGTACATTTGCATGAATTTATTAATCATTTATTTCAATTTATGGATCACCCTTTTGATTGCATCAAACTAGGTCATGTATCATTTGATTCAATCTAAATGTAGATGATATACATCATACTAATATATTTATGTGTTAATGCCTAGAAAAAAATCAAAAAATACATGAGAAACCCAAAATTAGAGAATATAAAATATTATTGATTATACTCATATATTGGCACACTACATGCACTTGTGACATAATTTTCCTTAATGAGATAGTTTAAAAAGGAATGAAAATAAAATATTATCTAGATGTGAATGACAACATAGAGGTTCACCACATGTGCATGGATGCATATGGTTAGACAAAGCTCTAAATATAGAAAACATTGATAGGAAAAAAATATCATAAATGGAAAATTGCTAAAAAATACTTCTATTATATTATTCACAAATGGAATCCTTGGGAAGATCCACACCAATAAAACATATAATTATGTTATCAATACTCTCCAAATCTATTTTTTTATATAGTTTTTTTATTTTATCAGTGTAGCTAATAAATTCTTATATATTATGAATTTTAGGAATTATAAAATTTTATTTAGCATCCATGTCTTTGAAGTACAAGACAATTTACACATGTGGATATTAAATAAGACTATGAAGATCTATTCAATTACGTAGAGAAATATACAATGTGTAGACACGGTGCCTACCTATGTAAGAAAGGAGGAATAATGGTTTTTAGGTAAGATGTTCAATCATTTAAATAGTTATATAAATATTAAAAAGAATATATGAATTATTACTTATAGGTATAATGCACCGTGGCCATTGAATCTAGAGGGATCAAAAATATATCAAGACTCAAAGATAAGAGATAAAAAATTTAAGCCTACAAGAAATGATACAATCACTAAATAATATAGGGATGTAGATAAAATGTATATTGACGAACTATTCTTTCCAAACATTTTGTAGTCAAGTACATTGTCAAGTATATAACAAAAATAGATAAGAGTTCTAAAACTTATCATGATGCAGTTTGAAAACATTTAAAGCCCATATGAATTAGTTGTAAGAAAATATAAAAGACATAAAATAAAAATAATTATTGAAACAAAGATTGGGCACAAGAAACATGTCACGTGTTGTTAGAATTTATGTTATCAAAGATTGGTAGAGTATTGGTAAATTTGAAGGTTTTATGTGATGTGTTTAAACAAATAGATAAAAAAGAAATATGAAGTTGACCATGATGAACGTACAAAATATTTCATTGATAGATAAAAGAACATACATTTTTCCATATGAAACATGTCACTAATTGAGGTCATTAGTTATTTCAAAAATAATCCAAGGAAATAAATATGGTATTGAGGTATCAATGAAATATCTGTGTGTGTCTGTGTGTGTGTGTGTGTGTGTGTGTGTGTGTGTGTGTGTGTGTGTGTGTGTGTGTGTGTGTGTGTGTGTGTGTGTGTGTGTGTGTGTGTGTGTGTGTGTGTGTGTGTGTGTGTGTGTGTGTGTGTGTGTGTGTGTGTGTGTGTGTGTGTGTGTGTGTGTGTGTGTGTGTGTGTGTGTGTGTGCGTGTGTGTGTGTGCGTGCGTGCGTGTGTGTGTGTGCGTGTGTGTGTGTGTGCGTGTGTGTGTGTGTGTGTGTGTGTGTGTGTGTGTTTGTGTGTGTGTGAGTGAGTGAGTGTGTGTGTGTGTGTGTGTGTGTGTGTGTGTGTGTGTGTGTGTGTGTGTGTGTGTGTGTGTGTGTGTGTGTGTGTGTGTGTGTGTGTGTGTGTGTGTGTGTGTGTGTGTGTGTGTGTGTGTGTGTGTGTGTGTGTGTGTGTGTGTGTGTGTGTGTGTGTGTGTGTGTGTGTGTGTGTGTGTGCGCATGCGTGCGTGCGTGCGTGCATGCATGTGTGCATCTATGTGTGTGTGTGTGTATTGCATGTGCATGTGCATCTATATAATGATGGAATTTTCTTTTATTTAGTATGTTTATGTCTACTTTTTTAATTTAAAAAGTATCTTAGGGGAATGAGGAGGGATTGTATGACCTTTATAAGTCCATTTATAAAAGGGGTCATTCCGTAAAATGAATTTTCCCAATGCATCCTTGCTATGATGACAAGGCCTTGTCATGACCTTGCCAACCTACATAAAGATGAAACATTGAAAAGGATTGATTAAGTTTATGGATTGAAAACCTTCCAATAGGATCAATTCCATCTTATTTCAACTCATTTCATACTTACCCATGTCATAAGACAATAATTAGCCCATGCAACCTGCCCACCATAATTCCGTGGTGAAGGAGGATTCTTATTTTGGGTACTTTAGCCTAATGAGGGGATTAATCTCTTTTATGCATAAGGCTATAGATAACATCAAATAACATATGCATTTACCGTACATCATGAAAAATAAAAAATTCCCATAACATCTAAAATATAACCATCACACACCCAAATACATCCATTACCAAATCCATATAATATAAATAACATGTGCATTTACCATATGTCATGAAGAAACAATATGCCCATAACATCTAAAATATAACCATCACATGTCCAAATACATCCATACATATTCATAATAAACATCATATGTCCATGAATCATAATACTCTGTATACATCATCAAATATGCCACACATCAATATACATGAAATAAAAACATCACACACATGTTTGTATAGAAATTAAGTAATAAACATAGGAGTCTACAATCACAAGTCATCATTTATATATTATCATCAAATATACAGTATAAAACATCCACATGGGAACCAAGAAAAAATATATGATTTACATACATGAGACCATGTAGAAATAATGAACTATAATATAATAATCACTTATACAAGTTCAAAAGAATAATACAAACATGCAATCATGGCTGTGGTGAGGGAGGTAGTCTTGATACTCCACTCCTCAAGGGTTATTTGACTGATGACTGGCTCACTCAAAAATATCCTACACATTTCTCTATGAGTATAGCACCCTCATATAGTGTTTAGTAATATTGATCCTCTCACTTAAGGAAAATCATCTAGCTCATCATGCCCATCATACCCTACCCTTATAGGCCCACATTTTCTACCTCTCTAACTCTCTTTGATGCCACCAATTGACTTTGTATGTATTGGATCCATGCATGTGATAATGCTATCTACACCAAAAGTCCATCCACCTGGCCCTGAAGAGTCATAATCTACACCTATGCCTATCCCAACTATGCATCCTTCTAAATAAACTATGACTACAAGGTTGTAATCTATACATCTCTCTATTGTATCAGAGCCTATAATGTCACTACCTACCCCTCCAGTTGATCCACCTCTCAATCTCTCTAGGTAATCCAACCATCTAAAATGGCCTATCCTCATGGGCCTATGCTAGCTACCCATCTCTATGTGTCCTAAAGTTTGACATCTAAGCATGCATCTGGTCCCTCTCCTTAGAGATACTTAAAATCTCCAGCATCCATGCCTGAATATCCATTTGTAACTTGGGCACTAAGGCCTCATGTAAAACTGATCTCAAAGGTTATGATAGCCCTGATCCTCCATCTGGCTATGGTAATGGACCCTAGGATGCTGGCATTGTTACTTTGGGATCTCTCCTAATTTTTCATTGTACTAGTAATTTAAAAATTATTACATAGGTTACCACCTATGTTGTATTCTAAATTTGAGGCCCCTATCCTTATCCCTATGTACCCATCTACTACCTCTATCCCTATCCCTATCTTTCTGCATCAATCTCCATAATATCATCAAGGAAAACCAAAAATTAGGGATGTACACAAAAAATATTACTTCTTCAACCTTTTATAGTCAACTCCACTAACCAAAGTCATGTTGGTCTATTCTAAAAATTGAAATAAATGAATCATGCATGTGCATAGTTTCATGTTGCTCATGATTTATCTTAAGACATCTACATAGGAAAAAATGTAAGAGTTTATACTATGATGAATGTCCCATTAAAAAAAAAATTAAAAAGTTGTTGAATCCACATAATGGATTCTTCTTAGAGATTGAATTTATTCTAATGCACTATGTAGTAAAAAACCCCATATATTTGGTCCATTTACAAAAATCCGTTTCTATCATAAATAAATTTGGGAGAATGATGAATCTTGGTGTTAAATATAGGAACTCCTTGATCAGGGCAAGATAAGACTCGAGTCTTCTCCTTGGAATATTCTAATATACCTCACACCCAATAATAATGGTTTGTATCATCTATCCATTGACTACCACTCAATAAAATAATAGTGAAGAATCAATGTCCACTAGTAAGCATTGATCACCTCTTAGAATGGTGTAAAATATAGTCAATAGGGGCAGTAAAATTTGAATCATTAGCCCAACTAATGAACCTTATACATTAACACATCTAGATGGGTGTTTTTAAGATATAATGACCTTTTTATGGTCTTGATTAACCCTTAGGAGAGAAATTTGTAGCTAGTCAGAGGCATCCCTTAAGAGAATTCACTCATCCCTGAGTGTGTAAAATGAGTAAACATCAATCACGTATTGTACAAAAACTATGAGGGATATACAAAAACCATTAGCTCATACATGTGTAGGGATGAGTCTTGTAAGAAATCTTAGGAGGGTTTTATCTAAATCGTGATGGATGAGACATGGTAATGGCATTTCTCTTGCAGCTAAATCTCTCAAAATGGGGTAAAACTTGGTTGATGGGGGCTATAAAATTTGATTCATCTACTAAATTAATAAACCATATATGTGAACACATCTAAATGGGTGTTTTAGGCTATAAAGACCTTTTTTTGGTCTTGGTTGACCCTTAGGAGTGAAAGTTGCCATTGGCCAGAGGCATCCCTTAAAAGAATTCACTCATCCTTCAGTACGTAAAATGAGTCAACTTTAATCATGAATTGCATGAGAACCATGAGGAATACAGACAAATAGTTATCTCTTACATGTGTAGGGATAAGTCCTATAAAATGTCCTAGGAGGTTTTTATCTAACTCGTGATAGATAAGATATGACAATGAGGTTTCTCTCACAAACAAATCTCTTAGATTAGGGTAAAACTTGGTCAGTGGGTGATATAAAATCTGACTCATAAATCCTATTGAAGAACATCTATGCAAGAAAATTTAAATGGGAATTTTTATGCTATAGAAAACTTTGTCCGATATTAATTGATGCTTGAGAGTGAAAGTTCAGTTAGTTACAGGCATCGCTTAATAGAATTAACTCATCCTTAAGTGTGCAAAATAAGCAATCTTTAGGCATGAATTGCATGAGAATCATGAGGGATAGAGATAAACCATCAGATATTATATGTGAAAAGATGAGTCATATAATAAATACCTGGAGGGTTTTATCTAACTCATGATGGATGAGACATGGTAATGAGGTTTCTATCGCAGCTAAAAATCTCTTAAAATGAGGTAAAAGTTGGTCAATGGGGGCCTTATAATCTGACTCATCAGGTAATAAATGAAATATCTATGATAGAATGTCTAAATAAATGTTTTTAGGTTTAAAAAACCTTTATCTAATCCTATTTGACCCCCAAGAGTGAAATTTGTAATTGGTTAGAGGCATCCCTTAAGAGAAATCACTCGTCCTTGAGTGTGGAAAATGAGCAAAATTTGGTTATGCATTGCATGAGAACCATGAGGGATAGAGATGAACCATCAGATATTACATGTATATGGATGAGTCCTCTAAGAAATCCCAAGATTTTTTTATCTAACTAATGACAGATGAGATGTGGCAATGAGGTTTCTCTCATGGCTAAATCTCCTAGAATTACATAAAAGTTAGTTAGTAGGGGTCATAGAATCTAAATCATCGATCCAATTCATTAACCATCTATGTGAACACATCCAAATGGGAATTTTTGGGATATAACAATGTTTCTCTAATCTGATTTTACCATTAGGAGTGAAATTTATAGTTGGTCAGAGGCATCGTTGAAGAGAATTCACTCATCCTTGAGTGTGAAAAATGAGCAAACTTAGGTCATATGTTATGATAATTGTGAGGGGTAGAGATGAACCATCATATCCTACACATGAAAGGATGATCCCTATAATAAATCCTAATAGGATTTAATCTAATTCATGATGGATGGGATGCATCAATGAGGCTTCTCTCATGGCCAAATCTCTTAGAACAATGTAAAGTTGCTCAGTGGGGACCATAGAATATGACTTATCAGTATAATAAATAAATCATATATGACAACACATCTAAATAGGCATTTTTAGGCTATAATAACCTTTTTCCATTCTCGATTGACCCC
Source organism: Torreya grandis (assembly GCA_037957365.1). Classification (NCBI taxonomy): domain Eukaryota; kingdom Viridiplantae; phylum Streptophyta; class Pinopsida; order Cupressales; family Taxaceae; genus Torreya; species Torreya grandis. The sequence goes on from JARHVA010004501.1 coordinate 83,931, forward strand.
TACGATTGAAAGTTGTAGTTGGTTAGAAGCATCCCTTAAGAGAATTCACTGATCTCTAAGTATGCAAAATGAGGTGACTTTGGTCCCACATTATAGGATAATCATGAAGGACAGAGATGAATCATAATCTCTTACACATGTAATGATAAGCCCTATAATAAATCCCATGTGGGTTTTATCTAACTCATGACGGAAGAGACGTGGCAATGATGTTTCTCTCATAGCCAAGTCCCTTAGAATGGGATAAAAGTTAATTAGTGGGGGTTATAGAATATGAATCATCAGCCCAATTGATGAACTTTATAAACAAGCACATCCAAATGGGAAATTTTAGGCTAAAATTACATTTTTCTAATCTCAGCTGACCCCTGGGAGTGAAAGTTATAGTTTTTTGGAGGCATCCCTTAAGAGAATTCACTTGTCCTTGAGTGTACAAAATGAGCAAACTTCAGTCACATGTTTCATCAGAACCATAACAGATAGAGACAAATCATCAGCTCCCACATCTATATAGACAAGAGCTATAATAAATCCCAAGATGTTTTATCTAACTCATTATGGATGAGAAGTAACAATGAGGTTTTCCTTGCAGCCTAATGTCTCAAAACACAGTAAAAGTTGGTCATTGGGGGTCATAGAATTTGACTTGTCAGTCCAATAGATGAACCATTGAAACACATTTGAATTTGTGTTTTTAGGCTATAACAACCTTTTTTAGTCTTAGTTAACCCCCTAGAGTAAAATTTGTAGTTGGTTAGAGGCATCCCTAAAGAGAATTCACTCATCCTCGAATATGCAAAATGAGTGAACTTACACCATGTGTTTCATGAGAACCATGAGGAATAGAGACGAACCATCAAATCTAACACATGTAGGGATGATTCCTCTAATAAATCCTAGGAGGTTTTTATCTTACTTGTGATGGATGAGATATGGTAATGAGGTTTATCTCACAGTTAAATATTTTGGAATGTGGTAAAAGTTGGTCAGTGACAGTCGTAGAATCTGACTCATCAACCCTAATCAATAAACCCTTTATGTGAAAACATTGGGATAGGTTTTTAGGATATAACTAAATTTTTATGGTTGTGATTGACCTCTAGGTGTGAAATTTGCAGTTGATCGAAGGCAACCCTTAAGATAACTCACTCAAAGCCAAATGTACAAAATGAACAAACTTTCATCACACATTGCATGAAAACAATGAGGGATAAAGATGAAAACTTAGCTCCTACACATGCAAGGATAAGTCCTCTAAGAAACACCAATAATATTTTATCTAACTCATGATGGACAAGATTTGGCAACTCTCATGGCCAAATATTTCATATTGGGGTAAAAGTTTGTGAGTGTCATAAATTCTGACTCATCAGCCCAATCGATGAACTATCTATGTCAACATGTTAGAATATGAATTTTTATTCTATAACCAACTTTATCTAGTCTCATTTGATCCCCAAGATCAAATTTTTAAATTGATTGGAGGTATCCCTTAAGAGAATTCACTCATCCCAAAATATGCAAAATGAGTGAACTTTTATCACTCATTATATGAAAACCATGAGGGCTAAAGATGAACCATTAGGTCCTTCATACATAATGATGATTCCTCTAAGAAAAATCATGAATATTTTATCTAACTCATGATGGATGAGATGCAATAATGAGGTTTATCTCATATCCAAATCACTTAGAACATACCAAAACTTGGTTAGTGAGGGTCATAGATTCTGACTCATCATCCCAATCGATCAACCATCTATGTGGATGCATTGAGATAGATATTTTTAGGATAGAATAACATTTTTAAATTCTTTATATACCCTTAGGAGTGAAAGTTATAGTTGATTAGAGGTACCCCTTAAGATAATTCACTCGTCTCTAAATGTTTAAAATTAGCAAACTTTTGTTGCACGTTGCATGAGAACCGTGAGGGCTAGAGATGAACCATCAGGTACTACACATGAAGAGTATATTTTCATGTTTGATGTTGAGATTATATCACACTTTATTCAATTTGATCACATAGTGTAGGTTTCCAACATAGGCAATGTTACACTAGTTTCAAATGATCCTTACATTATAAACAAATCATCCAATAACCTTCAATCACGTATATCAAACAATGTTCATGTGGTTTATTTAACCTTCATGGTAATCTCAAAAATCATCAATACCAAAACAACCTTTTCATGTGGAATCAAATCCCAATGAAGTTTTATTCACATTAAGATTTCCTTCATTTTGAATATAAACAAAATTTTAAACAAAACTAAGATCATTTCCTAGGATCTATTTGGTTTTTATAGCTTCATTGTCCTCTTTTTTTCCACATTCCACATGCATACCCTATTTCTTCATCTATCTCAGACCTTAATTACACCTATTTAGCCTCATAATAGACATAAAGTCCCAAATTCATACATAATAATGAAATTACTAACTTGAAACCACAAAAATATCTTAAATATGTATAAAACCACCTCGATGATAATGTTTAGGCCTTTTTAGCTGGTGGGATCTCTTTCTATAGCCCAAACACTAATATAGAGTTTTCAGGTCTCTATATAGGCCAAAGAGGTCTAAAAATTTCATAAAATGTGTTTTACAAGGTTGGGAAATTCAAAAAAGTTTTTTTAGGTCTATATAAACATTTAGGATCTCCTCTAGTGACTCACATAACCTGATTACCTTCCATAACTTTGATATCTACAAAACTCAAAGAACTAAATTAATCTAAAGCTTGGTAAAATTGTAATACAAACAACTCAAGGTTGTAAAACACCTTTATGTATGCATGAGTTTGTGTATGTTCCTCACAATTCACACACTGATATTCATGCATTTCATATGGAAAGGTATCAAATTTTCCTTGAAATCTCTATCACACACAAACAAACAGGGGTTTTCCTTATATCTCTAAATGTGCAGACTTTAATGTATCCAAATGACTAAATTAAAATGCATGGATCATTTTTATGCTTTAAATTCATTTAGATATTATGAAAACAATCTATACTGTTATCCATAATACTTATCCTCAATAGTATGAAGACATTGACCACATTCATATAACTGAGAATTTAGTTTTTAGCTCAAGACTATAATAGATCCATTAGCATAAAAAAAGGGTCTATTGATATAAACCTTTAACATAGAGATTAGCATAATATAATATGAATTACTTCTTTACTTTATTTATCATCATTCACAATCAATTTCCATAGCATATACATTTAAGAAAACATAGAATATAAGATATACACATAATCCTAGGAGAAGAGACAATTTTGTCAACAATTTCCTTTTGTTCACTGCTCTCCTCTTTCCTCTACTTTGATAATAGCTATCCAAAAATATCAAAACATACCTTATATCTCCCTCACCATCCAATAACTGATTCTTGATTCATTCTCAATGTGGGGTCTTGGGCACACCCTTAGTTACAATTTAATTTAATATGTAGACCCATGTCATATGATGGTCAAGGCATTATAAACCCTTCTCCTTTTTGATAAGACTCTTAATTACATGATAATATATCTCACTTTATTGAATATATTCTATGATCCCTCAAAAGAGCTTACAAGAATTCAATTTTTTGAATAGTGCTTTTAATAGTAAACTATAAAGTTTGAATTTTATGAATCTTGGACACCTATTAAACACTCATAAGGACCAAAAACCACTATAGAACACCTCCTAAACTATTTTAGGCCAAAAATGACATCACGATGACATCCCTAAAGGATGCCCCTGCATCAGTGTTTTCTAAAAGGGTAAGTATAGAGAATGTAAAAAAGGATTTACTTAAGGTAGATGAAGCTAATATAAATTGTTTTAGCTTAAGTTTGTTTCAAGAAGATAATATTCTCTACTCACGACACCAACCATGTGAAGGTGGAATCTTATATGGTGCCACTAACTTACATTTAAATTGTTAGTAAAATAAATAAATAGAAATAAACACATAGTCATTAAATAGTTAAAAAATAAAATACATTAAATCAAATAACTTTATTATATTAATTTAAAATACGTTAGATAAACTTAATAATTCAATTTAACATACCTTCAAGATCATATCTATTTACAAAAGTTTCAAGAATCACTTCATGTTCAAATTCATGGACTTTCCACAAAGTTATATTATGAGGCTTTTCATGATATTTGATCATTTAAATATTTGTAGCAATAATAAGGTTTAAATAATGAAGCACCATCTTGTGTGTTTCAAAGTCCTCAAATAACAATTGTTTAATTTTTTGTGATAGTAATTACAAAACCAGGTTCCAGTAAACAATATTGATCCAGTAGGATAAATTATCTATTCTCCATCCATAAGGTTTGTGGTTAATTTTTTTTTGCCTCTACACAACAACACAAGTAGTAGTTTGTTCCTTTATCATTGTTCTTAGGTGTAATTACTGCAAAAATATGCCCTACATTTAAAGTATAATAAAATTATAAGTACATCTAGAAAGAAATTAAAATACTAATAATATCTAAGGTTGTATATTTAATTTAATAATAAATTATACGTGTTTGCACAATATCAGATATGTCATCACAATCAATTGATGATGCCATTTCATGATCCATTGATTATTGGAGTGAATGGATATTGTATATAGGTGATATGAATCTACAATACTATTCGTCAACCCATTATTTTGAATCACATTTATTCCAATTAAATTTCATACATGAGGAACAAAAAGATGTGATATCCCTAGTGTAAATAGTCCATGAACTTGAATTTGATATTCGAATGGAGTGGAAAACACTCGATCTACATATTGTAATGCAATCTTCATACATTGACTTATGTTGTTCCTCTATTAACTTAAAAAGTCTTTGTACATGAGAATGTTTATCTGATCCATGACACATATTTTTATTACACCAACTAACAATACTTGTTTCATTGATAAAATTAGCAGCATCCTTGTGCTTTACATGTTCTCTTTTAAGGGCTCTTTTTACACATGCAATAGCACCATCATGTTCCCCTTTTCCATTCCTAGCCTCAAAGAATCTCAAAAATGTTTAACACCATTCTTCTTATGCATTATACTTAATTACTAAAAAAATTGATAACTCTTAAACTACCCTTCATAATTGTCTGACCAAATATAGTGTGTATCAAACATGATTTATCTTGCATTCATATTCATATAAAATATTTCAAAACAACCTTGGACGAATTATGGAGAATTTGATATGTCATCACTCGTATAAAAATTTACTACCTCAAAATCTTTTTATTGTCATCTATGCTATCAAGTGCATGTCTGAATGTAATACGAATAAAAATTCAAACTTACATTGAATTATAATAATGCGATTGAACATCATTCTATGGTTTTAGTGTGTAGTTTTTAGCAAAATCCACAATCAAAATAATGGTGCCACCTAGGAAGTTGTCATTGCATGCTTTGAACTGATTATCTAACAATTTGTATTTGTGTGTGTCTTACATATTGGTAGATAATATTATTTTTGAATTCAAAAATGAAATCACATACAAAAATTCTGGTCATAACTAATTCACATCTTGATGACTCTTTTCCATCATTTAACACATAGTTAACATATTTGTACTTCATATAATCAACTAGTTACTTTCCAAATTTATGTGTAATATATTCATCTAAATAACTCATCAAATTTTATAAACCACCTCAACTATTACATGTTCCATCTAAGCATTATTTGACAAAAATAAACTATTCCTCTAGTCTTTGACAAAAAAGACCTTGGATTAATTTTATTGGTTTTTTAGGTGGGGAAGACACCATACATTTCTTCAAAATTTGATCAGTATCCAAAGTACAATGTATATGATGAAACACATCAAAATTCATAAAAAATTCAACATGTACCTGAAAAAAACATGTTGTGTGTTCTTGGTTGATTTTAACATAAAAAGGCTTGCACATCTCAAATGACCTTTGGCTAATTATTAATTGGCCATTAAAATTTTTATAAAATTTTGTTTTTGTCATGTCTAAAAAATATTTTTGATGTGTCTAATTATTTTTTGAACCTTTTCTTCTTTTAACATCTTTTACATTAGATGCGACCCTTGTGTTGTCATGCCAAATTTTTTTAATCAATTATTTTGTTCCTTCAACTAATACCTTATCTTTTTATTGTAGTTTACCACCAAATTCCCAACAATCCATGAATGAAGGGTCATCAACCCTTGTTATTTTTTAATGGAATTTATTAGATATTTTCTATTTAAATACAAGGATTTACTTGTTTCACTAAGAATTAGATATTTATATGTTGACTTACTCACTATAGATTTCATTATTATTCGTCTTTCCACATTACTACCTTTATTCCCACATTTATTACCTATTTACTTAATTACATTAAATAGATTCTTTACTACTATACTATTTTATCCCTATATGTTTAATGTTCTTAAAGCCAAATTATGCATCACATGGCACTTTTTCTACATTTTCATTACTTACTAAAATAATTGACATCATTTTGTATGGATTTTATTCTTGAATGCATAGTTCCATACACATTGGATATGACGTTGAACTATTATTTTTGACCTTTTACCTTCCATAGGTTCTATTTTTTTTCAATTATTTTAACCAAATACTTTATATTTCATCTTATTATCCTTGAAGGTGTGGGTGCAAGAGCTATATCTTGTATTAAATAAGGTGGTTTTAACACTTAAACCATAATACAAACATTAGAGGGTTGAGTATCTAAATTAGGGGTTATAGGCAAATTAAATTCCTCTTCATTAGGAGATACATGATTCAGGGTTATTATTAATATTGATTATCATCATAATAACAAATTTAATTATGAATGGATGTTTAACTATATTGTATTTATTCATATGTTTCATCATTCATTACAAATTCATTTCTTACATGTTCTACATTTTGAATTTCATCTTGCAAAAAATATTGACTCAGTTCTCTTATCTCATTTGAAGACATATGCAAACTAAATTCTATATAATCTAGAATGTTATTTTTATTAGACGTATTACCTAGTGTAGAAGAAGAACCTTTACCTTTCCTAGAAGCTCTTATGGATGCCCTCCTATCTACTTCTCTTTTTTCTTCAATTTCCTCTTTTGTTAACTCTTTGATTGGTCATTTGTGATGACATCCGGACTCCATTATTTATCTTTTCCAAAATAATAAAATTGTATATTTAAACTTGAATAATTCTTAGTGATTCAAATAAAATATATTAACAATTCATTAAAATCACACAATTGCAATAGAAAAACTAGTTTTTATTTGGAAAGAAAAAAATGACTCATTTTCATGGAAAATGCAAAAATAATTCATGAATCACAAAGTACATGCATGATTTCAATATTATTCATGCCCTTTGGGATCTATGGACCAATGGACAAATGCATTAATTCACCCATTGGTAGTTATAAAATGGGAATACATACTTTACAAAAGGTATACGCCCTTTTCAAAGGAGTTACACCCTTTGCATAAGTCGTATACCCTTTTCATATTTATATTTTTTTCTCACTTTCCATCTAATTTTGCCTTAGTTTTATGTGTGGGGGTCCTAAACCTGGCCAAATTCAGTCATGGACCAGCCAAGAAAATTTATAAGATTCTTTTTTCCTTTTTACCGACATGTCTGCTTAGATAGTTTTTATTATTTAAAATATATATATATGGGTTTGTAAAGAGAAAAGTGTAGATTTCAAATATATATATATTTTTTAAAGTTATAATATTATTTATAATTATTATTTAATTTGTACATAACATACCTTCGTATAGTCTATATACATATCATCGTAAATTCCCTTATAAATTTTTGAATATTAATGAAACGCTTATAAAACTTGTATCTCATCAATATATGTGTTTTTACTATGCTTTTAAAAAAAAAAGTTTTTCATGAAGTTAAGGTCAAAAAGTTGTGTTCATGCACTTGTAGTTTCAATTTTCTAGCTATCTGGACATTTAAAATTATTTAAAAATTATATATATAATAAAATAATAATAAAAAATATTCTAAATAATCTTTGACATTTCACCTATGTATATATGAAATTTCATACAAAAATTTAACTATTTACTCAAAAAAAGGGTTTTCATACACATGTACTCTCCTTATCTTTTTATATAACATGACCAACCTATTGTCATTAATGCAACTAGTTCACACATTTTTATAGTCTAGGTATTGAAAAAAATTATATATTTAGAAACTAGATTCAAAATTCCATAATTCATGTTTTAATGTTATTTTCAAATTCAATTTTGAAGTGTCTCTAACATTTTCTCCATGTTCACCTATTTTTATTTTTAGAAAAAAAAAAAGTGTCACTTTATACACCCCCTTTTGTCCCCCATTATCCTGCATCTACCCTAACAATTGTTGACTTCATCAATATAAATATGCTATAATCAACTTCATGATAACTATACCTTTATAAATTATATAAAATGATATTTTATCATGAAGTGTCTTACAATATTGTCTTTCAAGATTGAATTTTATGAATTAGAAGTAGTGGAAACATCTATCAATCCTAGCCATTACATTAGATCGACATTTTGGATCATGTCTCCCTAATTTAAGGATTTTAAATCCATAAAGGCTTTATAAAATATATAAGTGGGTAAATTTCCTACCCACATATTTTTTTGGAGTATCATTTAGCCTTTTAGGGTATCATAACAAACACTTTAACGCAACTAGTCAATGGTCTTACACTTATGTCCAAGTTGTCTTTTCATTCTTCTATAGTAAAACATTACTACAATTCAAAATAAGTATTTGGACAAAGGTTTTTAATTTAATGTTAATATAACCCTTCATATTCATTGTCTATCACATAAGGCTTGAAGAGATGTAAGTTCTCAACATTGAAAACTAAATAAATCTTCATATAAGGAGGAAAATCAAGGATTAATTCATTCTTAACGACTTGTTATATAACTCTAAATCAATAATATCTAAGAGGGTTAATCTTATTTATATTACTATGGAGGCGTTCTCAAGTTAATTCCAACCATATGTTGTGTTTAATAATATAAGTATAACCAATCCATGTTTATCGTGTTTTTTAGGTATTTGGCTTATAACTACTACATCCTCTCTTGCACTTGGAGGTGAATTTATTGAATCTTATCAATAAAATTTTCATCTTTGTCTACCTATTGATATATTGTTACATTTCTTTTTCATGTCTATCTCAAGATAGATCATATGCATGTGGAGGTATGTAGCCAAAAAAAGTTTGAAAATGAGTTTTTCTATAAGAATTAATATTTATACCAATTTTATATTCATAACTTAAGTTTTACCATCATTTTTTGGATGAAAAATGGTAGATTATTTATTCTTTATATTTTTAAATTATAGGAATTTTGAATATATATTCAAACTACATCCCATGTCTTAGGATGTTTCATATTGTACCATCATGTTATAGGAATTTTGAATATACATTAAAACTTCATCCCAAGTCTTAGGGTGATTCCTATTATATCCTCTTAATATTTGTACCAATGTTCTATTCATAACTTATGTTTGCCCGTTGGTTTATGGATGAAAAAGGGTAGACTATTTAAGCTTTGTATCCATATTATCCAACAAGTTTGTGCAAAACTTATCAATAAATATTAATTCCTTATCTAAAATAATATAAATATGTAACCCAAAGTGAACCCACACATTATTAAAAAAAAACTCAATTCCATCACTTTATTTGAGGGTATTATTATAATAAATATAAGAATACACATATTACTAAACCGGTCCACAACCATAAAATGGTAGACACATGACCTTCCTTTAGATAGGAAACTTATCAAAAACCTCCATGTAAATTATTTACCATGGTTTATCTACTAATGTGATTTAGTGTTTGAGAGTGGTAACCTTGGATTACATCTACAAGTAAAAGGGATTATGCTTCAACTAGATAATATATCATTAGGTATTATTTGATCACATCCCCATCAACTTTATTTTAAACAAAACCAATTTATTTTTGATATTGGTGTATAAAGGTGGTGGCATGAATGATGGAATTAATCCATAAATTTATCTAAATGGTTGCATAAGGTGGTTGAGGTTCTAGATTCAAAATTTAGGAAGAGATATCGATGGTGCCCTCATGGTAGATGAGTGAAATGTTTTACAATAATTGATTACATGGAAATTTAAAGTGGTTATTATTTCAATATACTATACAAGGGATGGGATTGTTATCTAAGAGAACATATTCATAATGTATAATGGTAGGGTTTCTATCAGTGTTAGGAAAATAAAATATATTTTTATTTGAAAGCATATATTAATATAATATTTTGAAGACCCTATCAACAATGTCATAAGAGAGGATCCACCAAACCCCACCAGTATTCAAATTAATACCATGAATCATGTTATTCCACACACCAATGTATCAACATGGCACTAACCTTGTCCTCGAGACTCTTCATCATATTAGAATCCCCACACATGAGATGCATGGTAAAGGATAGGTTGTTAGAAAAATAAGGCCATGAAGTTGATTTGTTCAGACCATCATTTGGGTGTAAATGTTAATAATCTATAATGAATGTCCATTAATATCAATAATAATCTACATAAACACCCCCCCCCCCCCCCCCCCCCGCCTTCCACCGCGCCCCCCCCCCCCCCCCCTCTTCCCCCCACACCATGGAAGTAATTAAGGTATGAAATTTTGTGGAAACTAAAATACTAGTGGAAATAGGATTGTCATTATGTGGGGTGGAAATTTGAGTGGCATCAAGAAAGATGCATTTTAGAATAGTTTATGGAAGAAACCCTAAAATTTTAACTTATTTTAAAAAACAAAATCTAATGTTCCCAATTGTTCAAATAAAGTGTCATCCTTAATTAACTACCCATGACCATCTTCAATTTATTCAAGAGATTAAAATATATTGTGTTAGTCTGGAAACATGAAATCCCTGAGCAAAATGGAGTACTATTTATCCCCATTCTCCTCTTAAAGAGATTTGTCATTTCTAGGAGGTGGGTTGCATGATCACCTATAGGTTGGACCAGTTTTAGATGATGTCTCAATAGGAGATGAACTTACTTGAGATTGAATATGTTTGAAACATGTCTTTTTAGTCCCTAGACATAATAATGGGCTCAAATGGGGGCTTATCTTTTGATACCTTAGGAAAGGGTTTTAGTTGAGGATGTCTAGAAACTAGGTGAGTAGTTTTTATACTAAATAATGAATTTTTATTAGAAACTATAGTTAAACTATTTCTATTTTCTACCATATTCAGCTTCTCAGAGTGTGGTTGTACAATTCATGGTTTTGAATGTCTGATTAAAGGGTAGTTTTTGATCTCAGGGTCAAGATATTGATAAAAAAAAGTGTTAGGAAGATTGGATTAAATAAATTTTTATGTCGAGTAATATATGTGGATTATTTCAAATCTTTATACAACTTGAATTTGATGCACACACACTTTTTTGGGTGTGTAAAATAGAACTTACTCTCATTGTGACCTACAACATGCCTTACGATTCTGAAAAAAATCCTCAATAAAGGCCTATAGAGAAAATTAGAGGCCAAGAAGTGCAATACAGACTGAAAACCAAAGGGAATCATGGTCAGTGATCACAATGTCATAAGGATGTGATGAAAAAAAATGATGGTTACTAAAGAATTAAAAACTTCATTTAGAAATGTTGGGACCCTTTTTGAGCTAAATAATGGACCTGTGCCAACTCAGTGAACACCTAGGCATGAGGCAGTCATGGTGAATGATTGTTATTTTGTATTATAGTGGTGCCAGCTAGCTAGATGCTAACAAATCCAATCGGCATTAGGAAGTGGGCACTCAGAATAGAAATTAAAAATTAAAGATAAGCGGCTCTTTTTTAATGAAGTAACACTGGGAAGCAAGCACATGTGACATTGATTATACATTAAAGATGAAACATAGTGGAAATAGTAGGATGTGTATCTCTAATCATAGCTTAGTGATCAAAATGCTCTATTCCCCATGATCCTAGGATACTTTAAAAACATATAAATGGAATCTAAGTTCATTTGGAGAGGAGAGACAAATTGAAATAGTGGATCTTTGGAGAATTATTTCTAGATAGTTACCATTATAATTATAACTTAGTTTGGGATGCTTTTTTAGGGTCTCCTTTGTAATTCCCAAGGTTACCTATGAGCCTCTGGGCCTATAGAAGCTTAAGTTGATATTATACTTAGTTTCAATCATGTTATTGGTATTTTTGTTGTATACACTCTAAATTGGTCAATAAACTGCACATATCATGTCTTTTCACAGTGCTTTCATAGGGGATTTTGACTAGAGAATATGATTTTTGTTCACATCTAGCCATGTCTTTCATTTTAGTCATCTTGGTGTTTTTTCATGTTTGAGTCACATTTTTTCCTAATCCCAGTCATCTCAAACCTTTCAAATAGTTATTCTACACAATTGGGTTAGTTTTTCTATGCTCTTTCCATCCCTCTAGGTCTTGAGACTATAGGATAGGAGCATTGGGATTAGACTACAACACCAATATCACTCCTATCCACTTTTAGTGCTCCTATCCAATGTCATTTTGAGCTCTAATGGTTAGTTTATTTTCTCACAACTATGGGTCCCGTGATATGAAGGAAATAAAAATCATTAGATATTGATTTGGGCCTATATATTTTGAAAGCATAGGGTTTTTATCTGAAGAATACATAAAATATGGGGATGATTTTTGGCTTCTACCTAATGACAAAGTCTTTATTTCACCTAAGAAAAGTTATCCCAAGGTCCAACACATGATGGAAAACATGAATTACAAAGGAAAAGGACTAGGAATACAAGAACATGGTTAACTGGATCTTATTAGTGTTGAATAAAATTCATCAAACATTGGTTTAACATATAAACCATACGATGATGACCTAATCAATATCATTATGGATTATATCTTGACTAATGAGCAACCTTTCCCTGATGAAGGCATCAAGATAGGCTCTATTTGTAGTTACTTTGAAGAGCTAGCTACCATAAACCTTTTCTTTGATACCACTATATCCACCATCAACATCTCCTTCTATTACCCTTCCTTCATAGACTAAGATTCCAAATAGAATCCTGCTTTATATATGTTTCATAATCATGAGGCCATCTTTGAATATATGGGGGAAAGAGATTTTATGCTGTCTAAAGGCCATAAGAGAGGATATTTTTATTAATTTGTGTGAATCAACCTACTTTGGAGAGAAAGAACAATTTCATGTCTAAGATGAAGATGAGAATTCAAAAGAAGAAGAGTCCTCTAAAGAACTAGATGAGGTCCCATCCACCGCTGTTAAATCAAATTATCATCTAGATATTGCTACTAAGCTACTAGATGGTTTCAAATTTGATATACCTCAAATAAATTTACCCCTTTATCTATAATTTCAATCACCCTCACTCATTCTCAGTGTGATAGAAGTAAACACTAGAACTGGACAAAATCCCAAAATAGTAAAATTGGGGGCATCTCTCTACATTGAAGTACAAAATACTCATCGAGTTTCTAAAAGAGTTTGTTGATATATTTGCATTGAGATATGTAGATATTCTAGGATTAATCCTTCATTAGTAGTCCACCACCTTGTGGTACACCCAAATGCCAAACTTATCAAGAAAAATTTATACAAGATGCATGCAAAGGTGGAACTACTAGTTAAGGAGGAACTATAGAAATTATTGGAAGTTGGGTTCATTTGCCCCATTGACTATTCAGATTTGATATCAAATATTGTTCCTATCACCAAAACTCAAGGCAAAATCGGGATATACACCAAATTTTAAGACATCAATAAGGCATGTCCAAAAGATTACTTCCCACTTTTGAACATCGATAGGATCATAGATTCCACAGATGGCTATGAGATGCTATCCCTCATGGATGATTTCTTGGGATACAATAAAATTGAGATTTCCCCTAAAGATCAGCATAAAATAACATTCATCACTCTATGGGGCACCTTATGCTATCAAGTCATGCCTTTTGGCCTCAAAAATGTATGGGCAACTTATCAATGAAAAATGACCATTATTTTCCATGATATGATGCATGACATAGTAGAAAATTATGCTGATCACATTTTAGGGAATTCTTGCTTGTGATATGAAAAACATGCAGTCCTTAGAAGAATATTTGAGAGATTACATGAATACAAGGTATGGTTGAACCCTAAAAAGTGTGTTCTTGGTGTAACATCTAGAATGTTTCTAGGGTTCATTGTTTCAAGAATAGGTATTGAAGTATATCTGTAAAAAGTCAAAGCCATAACTAGAATGCCACCCCCATGTAACATCAAGCAACTCTGTAGTCTTCAAGGAAAACTTTAGATCATCAGGTGATTCATTTCTTAGATCATCAATAAATGCCACCCCTCCACTCACTTGCTAAAGAAAGGGGTTATTTTCCATTAGAATGAATAATGTGAAAGATCCTTTGAAAGTCTTAAACAATATTTGGAAAATCCACCTGTTTTGTCTCCATCGATTATGGGAAAGTCTTTGCTCTTGTATATTTTAGCTACACCATATGCCATTGGTGCTCTATTAGCTCAACATAATAATCAAGGAAAGGAGAAGGATATTTATTATCATGGTCATACATTGATACCATATGAGTTGAATTATACACTCATTAAAAAAGCATGTTTAGCCATAGTCTTTACATCACAGAAATTATGAAACTATATGCTCAATAACCAAGTTCAAATAATTTACAAAGTTGATCCTTTAAAGTATCTACTACCCAAGTTAGCATGAATATGATGAGTATAAAAGTGGATCATACTACTCAATGAATTCTACATTGAATACATCAATCAAAAATCCATCAAATGACAAGTTATCATAGATCAAGTAGCTAAAGCACCATTAGAGTTCATTGAGCTGATTTTAACCACTTTTTTAAATGATTCCATCATGAATACTTCACAAGAATAAGGCTATAAGTTATATTTTAATGGATAATTCACCACTCATGGATCAGTGGTAGGCATCCTCTTAGTCACCTCTCAAGGTGATCTTATTCCCAAAGCTTTATGTCTCGCTTTCCCTTATACAACTAATATTTTAGAATATGAAAACTTAATAGTAGGACTCCACCTTACTATGCAATGAAACATCTAACATTTACAAGTATTTAGGGACTCACAATTGATCATTAAATAGGTCAATGAGAAGTTCCCAATGAAGGATGAAAAATTACTTCCTTATAAACAATTGGTGGATCAATTAAAGACAATTTTTTTGTCCATCATAATTGAAAGAGTTCCATGTGGAAGCAAAAATGTAGCTGAATCTATGGCTACATTTACCTCTCTTATTAACCTTTTTGAAGACATCTTAGAAGCTAATTTTTTGATTGAGCATTTAATCATCTTGACCCATTAGTCATTGGCTCCTCTCCAGATCTATGTAATTTATAATCTCTATCTTCCTTTGTACCATGATATCTATTAGTACCTTCATGATAACATCCTTCCTCCAAATCTTACCACCACCAATGAAAATATTTCATCCATCATACTACTTGCCACACCATCTTCAACATCATGATTTATCTTTGAGTTTATAATGAAACCTTGTTGAGATGCCTAACATCAAATAAAGGAACTCAGGCCATCAAGGAGGTACATGATGGTATCTTTAGAAGGCACATTAGTGAAATGGACTTAACAAGAAAGCTCCTTCAAAAAAGTTATTACTGGTTGACTATGGAATAATATGCTAGTCAATATTTAAAAAAATGCGTGGCTTGTCTAAAACATGGAAATATTATCCACACACCAGCATAAGAATTGTAACCTATCACATGTTTATGGTCTTTTTCTATATGGGGCCTCGATTTTATTAAAAAAATCAATCCTACTTCCTCTGATGAACACAAGTTCATCATAATAGCTACAAAATATTTTATTAAATGGGTAGAGATAATACTGCTAACCTACACAACTAGCCTCCAGATATAAAAGTTCAACCTCAATCAAATCATTTAATGCCTTGGTATCCCCACCAATATAATTATTGAAAATGGAAAATTTTTCAAGAACCAAGAATTTGAGGCCTTATGTCAAAATAACCACATCACACAACATTTCCTTCTCCATACTATCCCCGAGGCAATGGATAGGTTGAAGCAAAAAATAAGACTCTGGTTAAAATCTTTTAAAAAACCATCAATCAAGTTGAACATAAGTGGCATACTCAACTATATCCATCCTTATGGTCCTACGACACCAGTGTCCACATACCTATAGGAGCTACTCCATACACCTTAGTTTATGAAGCCAAAGCTATCCTACAAGTAGAAGTAGAACTCCCTTCTCTTTATCTCTCATTACGAGGAATAACCATTGATCATAATATATGATAAGAGTGCCTACAAGAATCAAAAATCCTGGATGAAAAGAGATAATGAGCTTTAAATAAACTCTGATCATATCAAAATGATCTCAATAATTAGTATCATAAAAATATTTAGGCCAAAGAGTTTGAAATGGGTGATCTCATCCTTGAAGAAAATTAAAATAATAAAAACATAGAAAGAGACAAGAAGGGAAAATTTAAAGCAAACTAGCTAGGCCCTTATGTTATTATTGCTAAGTTCAGCTCAAAAGCTTACCGATTGGCCATGCTTGAAGGGAAAGAGTTGGATCATCTCATGAATATCATGCACCTAATGTGATTTTATGCCTATTCCTGATATCAACATCCTTCATGTATAGGATGTCTCACATCCATCCCCATCCATTCTTAATCCCTCCCAATCAACCCAAAATAATTATCCGATGGTGAAAACCAAATTTATGGTACTTTAGGAAAATATCATGGTGAAAAGTGGATTTTTATGCCATGGTAAGGTTACCTTGACCCTGGTCTCGATAAGTGGGAATTATCAGTAAGTTAGGATCACTATTTTAACACATGGAGAAGATAGGGTTAGTTAAGAACCATTTGTTGAAGGGATCCTCTTTAGTTATTTATACACAATTGGATAAAATATCCATTTACCCAAGTCCCACCCATATCCATAATATCCCTATCTTCCTTGTATAAGTCCTCTTTGATAGATATGTCTCCTATTAGCCTTAACTAGATCATGATACAGCTTGTCATTCCTTGCTATCATTACACATTAAGTCCATCCCTTCCCATTATTATTACGGATGATTATCTGAGAATATGATCATTATCTATCCAAGGTTCCTAATAATCATGAAAATAATTATTTCTAAAGGGTCATCATTACCCCTATTGTTTTAATTTGCCTCGTATTTCTACCATGGGAAAAATTCTCAAGTATTATATATCCTATAAATAGTTCCTATATTAGTTGATCTTTATAAATATCCACTTTGTATCTTCATCCCTATCATCATTATTTCCTAATTATCAATCTATTTTTCCTCATCTTCATTGTTCTCTAATCACTAATCATCATCTACCATCTCCCAGCTAGAACTACATTGCCATGAGGTCTTTTAGACTATGTAGGCAATAATTGGCCATTTTTTGTAACTAAGGATAGCTCAGTCACTATCTTCATCATCCTATCCCCTCATCATTATCATCATAATTTTATCTATTTATTCTATCCCAATCCCATTCATTATTATTTTCATGACTATTTTTATTATCCTTTGTGATTGTGCATGTTCATGTGTGTGTGTGTGTGTGTGTGTGTGTGTGTGTGTGTGTGTGTGTGTGTGTGTGTGTGTGTGTGTGTGTGTGTGTGTGTGTGTGTGTGTGCGTGCGCGCGTGCGTGCGCACATGCATGCGTGTGCATGCGTGCGTGCGCGTGTGTGTAATCATGACATTTTATTTTATTTAGTATGTTTATGTCTACTTTTTTCATTTAAATTATATCTTATGAGAATGAAGAGGGATTGGATGACCTTTATAAGTCCATTTATAAAAGGGGTCATTCCTTAAAATGGATTTCCCTCATGCATGCTTGCTATGATGACAAGGCCTTGTCATAACCTTGCCACCATACATAAAGATGGAACATTGAAAAGGAATGATTAAGTTTATGAATTAAAAACCTTCCAATAGGTGCAATCCCATCTTATTTCAACTCCTTTCATACTTACCCATGTCTTAAGAGAATAATTAGCCCATCTAAGGTACCCTCCCTAACTCTATGGTGTAAGAGGATTATTATTTTGGGCACTTTCTAACCTAACTAGAGGATTAATCTCTTTTATGCATAAGGTTATAGATAACAACAAATCATGATGAACATCTAATCAAGAATACTCTAATATCATATATCCACCACATTAATGTATCCATCCTAAAACCATCTAACATAAATCACATATACATCTGTCATCCATCTAACATAAATAACATATGCATTTACCATACATCATGAAAAAGAAAAATGCCCATAACATGTAAAATATAACCATCACAAACCCAAATACATCCATTACCAAATCCATATAATATAAATAACATGTGCATTTACCATATGTCATGAAGAAACAATATGCCCATAACATCTAAAATCTAACCATCACATGTCCAAATACATCTATACATATTCATACTAGACACTATATGTACATGAATCATAATACTCCATATGCATCATCAAATATGTCACACATCAATATACATCAAATAACAACATCACACACATGTTCATATAGAAATAAAGTAACAAACACATGAGTTTGCAATCAAAATCCATCATTTATATATTATCATCAAATATATAGTATACAACATCGACATGGGAACCATGAAAAAATATATGATATACTTACATGAGCCCATGCAGAAATAATGAGCTATAATATAATAATCACTTATAAAAGTTTGAAATAATAATGAAAAAAATCAATTATGGATATGGTGAGGGAGGTGGTCTTGATACTCCACTCCTTGAGGGTTGTTTGACTAATGACTGGCTCACTCAAAAATATCCTACACATTTATCTACGAGTATAGAAAGCTCATATAGTGTGTAGTAATACTGATCCTCTCAATTAAGAAACATCATCAAGCTCATCATGTCCATCATACCCTACCCCTATAGGCCTGCATTTGCTACCTCTTTAACTCTCTTTGATGTCACCAATTGACTTTTTATATCTTGGATCCATCATGTAATAATGCTATCTACACAAGGATTCCATCCACCTGGCCCTGAAGAGTCAGAATATACACATATGCCTATCCCAACTATGCATCCTTCTAACTAAACTATGACTACAAGGTTGTAATCTATGTATCTCTCTATTGTATTAGAGCTTGTAATGTCACTACCTACCCCTTTAGTTGATCCACCTCTCGATCTCTCTGGGCAATCCAACCATCTTAAATGGATCTATCCCTATGGGCCTATGCTAACTACCCATCTCTATGTGTCCTAAAAATCTACATCTAAGCGTGAAGTTGGTCCCTCTCCTTAGAGATACTTGAAATCTCCAACATCCATGCCTGAATCTCCATTTTTAATTTAGGTAGTAAGGCCTCATCTACAACTGATCTAAAAGGTTGTGATAGTCCTGATCCTCCATCTAGTTATGGAAATTGACCCTGGGATGTTGGTAATGTCACTTTGGGATCTCCCATAATTTTTAGCTATACTATTACTTGAAAAATTATTACATAGGGTACCACCTATGTTGTATCCTAAATTTGAGGCCCCTATCCCTACCCATATGTACCCATCTAATACCTCTATGTACCCATCTACTATCTCCATAACATCATCCCCTCCTCCTCCACTCTCTACCTCCTAAGATTGTACCTATCTCCTCTACCGAAATCTCTTCTATATCCTTACATGAGCCATAAATACTCATCACACTACACCCCTTACCACCACATGTAGTTGAGTTAACTACTTGAGTACCTATGCCTATCACCATGAAGTTTATGCCACTATCACTCTTAGGTCTACAATTAGCGGATAATAATCCCATTTTTGGGTGCTAATCTATCATAATAAAATATTACATCCAACCTCACCACAACCCTTCTCAAATGAGTTCTCTCATGCTCACTATATGTAAATATGTGCTTTGGGGCTGGCATGTCATGTATGAGCCCAAAATAGTGTGGTACTTGGTCTACAAGATCTTCCATTTATCCCTTTGGCCAGTGATGTAACGAGGCACAAATATGAACTACGTCCATGCTTCATCCCCCACCCACATCTGATACCCTTTTATGACATCCATGTAATGAGATCAAGATGTAAGTAGTGAAAGGCCTCCTTATAATAAACCATATTTCCTACATGGCCCAGAGATATGCCCAAAACTACATACCATTTGAAAACCATCAGTTTCCTAGGCTCCAATCCTACTAAAGTGCCCAATGGTCACTAGATCATGATGTGCTTATAGTTCCATATCTATAGAAGAAGTGAGGGACCAAAAATTTAGGCTCTCTTATAGACACCTAAATACAACTCTCTATACAGGGGTGCTAATACCATAAGCCCCCAAGCAAACTCTGTGATCATGGACCATGTACATTACCACATATTTTAGACCCAAGTGAAACCATCAATTACTCTTATCTAGTAATAGGATGAAAGACACAAGATCCATCACCACCAATGTTAACCTATCTAAAGTCCCCTCCTATCAGCACTGATCTAAATCAATGTAGCCATCTTGCACTCTTATCTATAAATTGCTACCCAACTACTATTATATCTACATCAGTATCCATGACTTCTAATAGATCATATCTCCTCTCATCAACAAATGGAAGATCTTGTAGATGTCTTCCAAGGTCACAGTCATCTTTCCCATTAAAAAGTGAAAGGTACTCATCTCTGATTGTCATCTGTCCACTAATGTTGTGATCAATATTCAGTTGATCTAAATAGGTGGCATTGTAGCCACATCATGTAGTACCACTAGCTCTAGGACATTGTACTCTTATGGCATCACTCACCATATCTCATGAATAATGTCAAGGTGTCATGATCATGATGCCAATATCCAACAAATGCTCTTGCACCAAAAATGCACCAACTACCTATTATCATCCTCATTACCCACATACTTTATTATATCACTCACCTACTTTATCCAACCTAAACCTTATCGCTATCCCCATTAACCAGCTTTCTAACCTATCGACTAACTATCCCAAGCCTAAGTCCCCATCTACCCTCATATCTAACTATCTTGAGTATAAATTCCTTCTCTAACTAAATCCCCAAATAAATACCAACTAACTAAGTTCCCTTTATTTTGCATCTAGTCCCATATCCCATCCATTACCTAATTTTACCTTACACTCCACCTAACCTTAACCTTCATACATTTATCTACAATCTTTCTATTATTTCTATAATACTATCATTCCCTACTCACAATATTACAATCCCATGACTCCCCACTAGTGGGATTATGATCTTCTTATTCCCCACTAGAGGGATTGTGATCACACTATTCCTAAATATCAAGATTGTAATCCCACCATTTTCTAGGTATAAGATTACAATCCTACCACTCTTCTTGTCAATACCACCAATTGAATTGATAATCACATGATTATGGGCAAAATCCCCAGTTGTAGGATTTCTTGGACATGATGAATGGTGGATTTTTCTACCAAAATCCATCTAAAAATTCACAAAATAAATAAAAAATTACAAAAAACACAAATCAAAGGGATGTTTAGTCACTATAGGTCCAGCGTCAGGCTCTCTTTATTACACCTATACCCTCACACCATGGTGTGAATCTCAAGGAATTATATCCATCTTTTATCCATGAGCTCTAGATCTCTAACAAAAATGGGTACAATTTACCTTCCACATGGTCCTTTGACCTATATGACCCCCCAACCCCCATTAACACCCCCTGACCATTTCCCCCTGCTTGATAACTCCTTGAACCAAATAGGTTGAACCTTGTCCCCGCTTAGTGTGAGTGCACAAGTATTTTACTAATATTCAAAAATCAAATACATAAGGGTGCCATTACTCTGTTAACCCTTTTACAATGCAAACATGGATTTATATAGTTTTTACCAATGACCGATAAAAAAAAAAATCTTATAACCAAAAATTTATGGGAAAAAAACCCGTAAGGTAGTTCTAATTAATTAACATAAAATATAAAACTACCTAAAACTAAAACTAAGTAGGTTTATTTTATGGGGCTCTCTTTACTAAAATATGCATTCCCCATTTACAATAACTATTTATTACCTACCAAAAAATCTAACCTAATGTTAAGACTTCAGAACAAGTCCTAACTGACCCCGCTATGATCCAAAGTTAGGTCTTTGGACACATACCAAGCATTTTTTTGAATTTTTCAAATTTGATTCTGTCAAGGGGTTTTATGAAGATATAAGCTGTCTGATTGACAGTTAGGCAATATATTGGATCAAGAGTTTTCTTTGCCACCAACATTCATAGATAATGGTATTTGACATCCATATGTTCTATTTTGGCATGAAATATTGGATTCTTGGACATCTTGATTCCACTTTGATTATCAATGTATAACTATGTAGGAGCAAACTGAGAAACCTGAAGATCTTCAAGAATACAACAAAGGTAAACAATTTCTCTGGAAGCATCCCATGCTGCAATATACTCTAACTCTACTGATGAATTTGCCACTGTATCCTACTTCTTACAACACCAAACAATGGCAGTTGAACCCATATGCATAGTGTATCCTGTGGTTGACACTCTGTCATCCACACATCTACCAAAATATGCATCACAATATCCAATAAGCTTGAAGTTCTTGTTGCGGCAGTATTTAAGGCCATATGTTTTCATTCCTTGAAGGTAACGAAGTAATCATTTTGCTACATGCCAATGAATTTCTCTAGGCTCATGCATAAACCTAAATAAAATTCCAACTAAAAATGAAATATCGGGCTTAGTAGTCATCAAGTATATCAAACCTCCCACCAATTGTCTGTATGTGGTGCCATCAAAATGGGCACTACTATCATCCTTAGACAATTTAAAATTAATTTCCATGGGAGTGAGGGCAGGTTTGCAATCACTCATGCCAAACCTCTCTAATAACTCATAAATATAATTAGTTTGTGAAATGAAAATGCTATGCTCTTTTTGAGTTAGCTCTATGCCTAGATAGTAGTGAAAATTTCCAAGATCTATCATCTCAAACCCATCTTTTAATTCCTTCTTCACAGACTTGTTATGGTTTTCATCATTTCCTGTAATAAACAAGTCATCAACATAGAGAACAAGTATCACCATTTTCTTACCCTGCACTTGAAAATAGAGAGTATCATCAGATTCACTATGATGAAAACCAATGGATTTCAAGTATGAATCCATTTTATCATACCAAGCCATGGCTGTCTGTTTGAGCCCATACAAAGATTTTGCCAATTTACACACTTTATGTTCAGGACCCACCTGTTCAAAACTTTAAGGTTGTTTCATATATACTTCTTCCTATAAATCACCATTTAAAAAAATAATTTTAACATCCAATTGATGTACTTTACAACCATTTTGTGCTGCTAAGGCAAGTGCCATATGAATAGTGTGCCATTTGGTAGTTGGTGCAAATGTTTCCTCGTAGTCAATACCTTCTTGTTGTGCATATCCTTTTTCAACAAGTTGAGCCTTATGTTTATCAATGGAGTCATCTGATTTATACTTAGTCTTATAAACCAATTTACATCTAATGGGTTTAACATGTGGAAGAGGATCAACTAAAACCCATGTACTATTGCTAAGTATGGAATCATACTCACATTTCATTGCTTGTTGCCAAACATGTTCAGTAGAAGCCTCCTCAAAAGTGGACGGCTCAGTGGAAGAAGTAGTAACAACCATAGCATAGTTTACCTATTTTCAAGAATTCTTGGGCCCTGTTAAACCAACTTCATCTATTATCAAGTCAAAAAAAGTACTTTGAGCCCATTTTGGATACTTAGTCAAATTATTCGAATTAGGGACTCCAGAATTCTCATTATGTGTATCATTCGAAGGGGAACTTAGAGAATTTTCAACAATTTCTAAGTCATCAACCTGTGAACTTGTAGATGGAGAGGAAAGTGAAGGAATTTGAGTCTCATACCATAACTTTGAAGAGTTATCCCCAATATTCAAACCCTTATCTCTTTTTGTATTTTTCCTCTCTAATCTATAAAGTTGAGAATCAATCTCTACAGTGTTCATAGTCCCAAACTCATCAAATATTACATCTCGAATCACTATGAATTTGCCTAAATCTTATGCAAGAAAATGAAACCCCTTTTTATCTTCAAAATAACCAAGAAAGATGCATTTTTGACTTCATGGTTCCAACTTAGTTCTGTGTTTAATAAGAACTAAAGCAAAACAAAGACATCCAATCACTGCCAAGTGTTTAACTTTGGGTTTAAACCCATACCATGTCTCATATGGATTTTGTCCCAAAAGCGTAATTGTGGGGGCCCTATTTCTCAAATATACTGCAGTACCAATGGCTTCTACCTAAAATTTATCATCAAGCTATTTATAGTGCAACATGACACATGTTGTGCCCTCTAAAGTTCTATTCATCCGTTCAGAGACTCCATTTTGTTGTGGAGTATAAGCATTACTATATTGTCAATGAATTCCATGTTCTCAACAATAATCTAAAAATTCATTTGAGGTATACTCACCTCCATTATCTAAATGAAGAGTGGCCAAATGTGAACTTGTTTCTTTTTTGACTAAGTGTAACCAATCAACAAACTTAGTGAAAACTTCATATTTGTTTTTCATAAATAATACCCAAGTCATCGTAGAAAAGTCATCAATAAACAAGATAAAGTATCTACACCCACCAGTGAATGAATTTCTCATGTCACATACATCATTATGAACTAACTGTAAAGATCTGTTAACTCTCCAAGATGACTGTTTAGGAAAATTTTCCTGATTTTGTTTGCCCAAAACACGACTCACAAAGAATACTATCTTTGTGAAAAGTGGGAAACCCATTCACCATACCATATCTCTACAAATCCACTAAAGATTGGATATTCAAATGCCCATAATGGAGATTCCATAACCGTTGTGTGGACATAGTACCTGTACCTATGTCAACAACTGTTGCAAGTTCTATATTGGGAGGAAGCACCTTAAAATGCAATCTAACCAATTTTCCATCTTCATATCTTGTATACATTGTTTTATAATCATCCTTCATTTAATTGATGTAAATGATCCCATTTTCAAGCATAATTTGATAACCTTTCTTCCAAATAATTACCAAATAAAGTAAGTGTTTCTTTAATGTGGGAAAATACCCAACATCCTCCAAGTATATTATAGACCCATTAGGAAGAAGAATCCAAATAGATCCAAGTAATAGTGGTGTATGCATAGACTTGTCTACTAAGGCAACTGGAGATAGAGAAGCTTCCTTATAAGACAAAAAGAAATCTCTCCTAAATGTCATGTGTTTGGTTTCTCCTGTGTCTAAAACCCATACATCTGTGAGCTCATCTCTAGCCTCATATTCAATATAATCAATTTTCCCTAAAGTAGTGAATGCAGATTCATGGGCAACATTACTAGATTCATCATAGTCATGATCAGCATACTGAACAGAGTTAGACTTAGTCATTTTTTGTGGCCTCTAAATTTTATCAAAAGGAATCCTACATTGTGAGGCAATGTGACAAAATTTTCCACATCTATGACACTGAATGTTTGATCTACCTCAACCTCTGCCCCTATATGACATGTGGCCATGTCCTTGATCACTTGTTTCATGTGAATGTGATTGGTTAGACTGTTGATTATTTAAATGACCCCTACCTCTATTTTGATATCTACCTCCTCTATAATGTTGACCCCCTCTATAATTGTTTTCTCTATTGTCTTGATGCCCTGATGAAGATGAACTAGGTTTTGACTCTAAAACATGGGCTTCTTCAATTTTCTTTGATTTCTTGGGTAGAGAGAGGTCATGTTCGATGAGAAACTCAACCAACTTATCAAAGGTGATGCTTTTGATCTTGTCAGAGACATGCAACATTTCAACATAATTCTTATAGGACCTTGGTAGTCTTTTCAAAGCAGTAATGACTATGAGGTCATCATCTAATTCTCCAAAACCAGCCTTAGTATACTCAGTAGTGATATTTTTCAACTTAGACATATATTCTTCCATATCCCCATCTTCATCGAATGACAAAGTAAATAACTGCATATGAATATCTATCTTTTTATGTTTAAGTTTCTTATCATACAAATCTGACAATGTTTTCCATGTAGTGTAACTATGAGGAGAATTTTCAATATGAACATAATTATCATGAGTACAATAGAATCATGCGAGCTAAGGCCTTAGAATCATGCAAATTGAATATATATATTTTAGTCTACTCTGTTGGCAATGTGGGATTTTCATTCTTAACAATATCCCATAACTCATTAAAACCTAGTGAAGCCTCCATCATTCATTTCCAATCTAAATAATTGGAAATTGCTAATCTATCATCATCTGAAAGCAAATTTTAAATCTTCAGCATTTTGAAATGAAAGCAAGTTAGTAGAGAAAAGTGTGACAAAATCCAAAATAGATGAAACAAATATCATACTCACTGTATAAGACACTGCTTCTATGGGGTTTTGCACTTAACCTCTGCATAGAGCACAAAAGAAAAAATAAGTATTTTTGATGGGTTTTTCACTTAACCTCACCAAAAATCAATTATTACACCCTTATTTCACCAAATTACAACCTTATTCCACCAATTACACCCTTATCTCACCACAACAATGTAAAAGAAATATGATTGAATTCCCCCCTTTTTCAATTTTTAAAATAACATAATACAATAAGTATGTGTTTTAAAACATTCAGATTTAAAAAGGGAATATTCATTTTACAAAAAAAACATATTCTAAAGTAAAAATAACTTTTTCCAAAAGAAGGGATTTGAACCCTTGACCTCCTCCTTTGCAAACTTCTTACAAAATAAGCTTAACCAATTGCTCTAAGAGCATTTTCAGAATATTACACTTAGAAATTACATTAGAGATTTTGTGTATGAGGGAAAATTTAAAAAAACTACATGTGTGTAAATAAATTCAATTTTTTTCCCTTTTCAGCCTTCTCTTCCAAGCTATCTCAAGTGCGACCCAATCACAACAAATTTTATGATAACTAAACTTTATAAATATAAAAAAAATATTTCCAATTTTATACCTGTGCCATGCTTGCCTGGGATGCCATGGCTGCTCCTGGTAATTTTCTTTTCACATGTTCTCTCTCCTACAAGCCATACAAATTTGTACAGGCATGATAAAAAGGATTTTAACTGAGTTTTGACAGATTTTAAAGGTATGTTTTGCAGGGAATGGATTCAAAATGAACTCAGTGCGTTGGAAGGCCGTACAACTCAAAGAAATTCCAAATTTTTTTTGAATGCAAAAAATAGGGGTTTAATACCATTTGATCAAGATTGATAGGTGTTTTATCTTTTAAGATGCCTAAGAATGAATTGAAATAATAAAGGCAGCCATGAATGGAAATTACAAAGGTTTTCAACAAGAAACAGGCAGTACAAGTTTGATTTTTGCAAAAAATAATGAATTTAATAACATTTAAATGCTAAAAAATTCATTTTTATGCCAGATGATGAGGTTTGAACACAATTTTAATGGAGCATGAATGATCAAAAAGACTAGATGGTGGTATATGAAAAACACAGGTTTAAATGTAAAAAAATATTTGAAAAATTAAAATAATTTTAATAATTTTTCAAACATTTAAACCATTTTTTTTTACTATGTGGCATACCTTATTTCATGCCAATGAAATCACATGAATTTTACTTTTCACCTTTCTCCTTTCAAATTCACCAAGCTCCCAAAATTACCATGCTCTGATACCACTGATAACTCCTTGAACCAAATAGGTTGAACCTTGTCCCCGCTTAGTGCGAGTGCACAAGTATTTTATTAATATTCAAAAAATCAAGTACATAAGGGTGCCTCTACTTTGTTAACCCTTTTACAATGCAAACATGGATTTATATAGTTTTTACCAATGATCGGTAAAAATAACTAATCTTATAACCAACAATTTATGGGAAAACAACCCGTAAGGTATTCTAATTAATTAACATAAAATATAAAACTACCTAAAACTAAAACTAAGTAGGTTTATTTTATGGGGGTGTCTTTACTAAAATATGCATGCCCCATTTACAATAATTAGTTATTACCTAACAATAAATCTAACCTAATGTTAAGACTTTGGAACAAGTCCTAACACTGCTCACTAATTCTATCAATTTCATCGAGCCCATTATTAACATCTCAGGACATGGCATGATTATCCCAGTTAAAAAATCCCCAAAATTCCATTTCCCAAACCACACCAGCTTGGGTCCTCTTTGTTCCCCAAAAACATCACTTAGTCCTGATATCAATATCCTAAGATCCTTTATCCCTCATCACCATCCTAAAATTAGATCTATCATTAATCATTTTAACATCCCAAATTTTACATAAAGTGGCTCTCTATTATCTTAAATCAACCAAAACCCCTATTATCCTTTTCAATCTTCCTGTAGCATGTATCCTTACTACTGGACCCATCATTAGCTTTCACCCATCATCATTTTAAAAATCAATCAACCTTATAGTTAAATGATCTATTGTCTAAACCCATCACCTGACCCACTTCTTTATCAATATTAGGGCATCTATTTGATCAACTTAGGGGCATCCCAACCCCTATCTATATCACCATCTCATCCCACCCTTGGATTTTTTATCGAGTGACCATCCATGTCAGTAAATCAACTTGATTTCTCCCTTGAGGGGACATAATATCTTACTAATGACTAAATCATTCACACTGTGATTTTTTAAAATACCATTACTTCACTCCACTTGCAACACCCTTTCCAAGAGAGGAAAAATGTATGCATTAAAATATGCTAATTTAGCCTGATTCCCCTATTTCCTAGTCATACTAAATTTTGTCATAATTCCCATACCCATTCCTACATCCCATATAACCTTTACCCCATATTAAAACTAATTAACCTTGTCATTAAACCTCTAATAGACCCTATTACCTATTAACATACTCCTTAAGCTCACTAACCAATTTTAAGTTCAATAAAATCCTAACTACCCACCCACCAACCTACAGTATCCTTCCCTAAACCTCTAAACCCTATGGGGAGATTTATATAATTAGAGGATACTAGAAAAATCTCTAATTTAACCCCTTTCCTCTAGAATTTTCCTATTCTACATGTTTCCATGGAATTAAAAATTCCATGCAAAATCCTCAACCATAGATCTCTATGGCCCAAATTTAAATTTGGACCATATATTTTCCACTCCATATGCCTATAAAACTAAACCACCCCTCCATGTTCAATATTAATGAATTAATGGAACAAATGAATGAGTGAATCATATCCTCTAAACAAGCCATTAACACAAAATCAATTATCTAACATCTATAGTCTTTTGAAAGCCATTGTCAAGCATTTTCAAGCAATCCAACAATCAAGTCTTCATGTTGAATCATACAAGTTTGAATCCCTAAAAAGAGATATGAGAAGGTAAAGGTGATGGTAAGAAATATCTTTTGAATTTGATTTACTTTTTCTATTCTTTCCTATTGGTGTTATTGATTTTGGTTGTGTATTAGCATTTGACAATATTCTTGAGGAACCCCAAACTGGTGCACAGTTTATAATTATAGGATGATTCTTTTAAAAATAATGCACATGTTAATGCTAATATCCCATCTTCTACTCAATTATAATGTGATACATAAAACCATAAAGATACCAATGAATCTCCAAAGACACCCCTTACCACAGTAGAACCTAGTTCTCACTCTTCACCTAAAGAGAATGGAATCCGACATCCCTCTAGTAAGGTCTAAGATACCATTACTCCCAAGGTTCAAGTGAGCAGACCCCCTCTTTATGACCCAATTTCTAAATTTAGTATTCCCATGGCTAAATTTAACAATCAAATTCAATGATTAAATAAGCCACTTCAGGATACTATTACATCATCCGAGGAGATTATCTCTTTAATGCATGCAGTTATTGAATTATAACACCAAGTACATCTCCATACCTTAGAAAACAAGGATTATAAGTCTTGGATGGATGCCAATGATCTACATGGTAACCCACTTCTGAAGATATTCATAAAATTTTCATTGCCTAAGCATTTATAGATACCATCATTTCCTCACTTGAATGGAACTAGAGATCCATATGTACTCCTTCAAGCCTTTTGGAAGGCTTTTCCATCTCATGTGAGTCCTTTGATTCTAGTAAAAATTAGTGGGGGAAGCATAGAATTTGTTCTTTTATCTACTCCCCATTGTCTCCTTACACACATATGATGTCTTAGAGGAGGCATTTCTCAAACATTACATATCAAACATGGGCCCTCATGTTACATATGAGAAACTTGTAACTTTACATAAGAATACTTCAGAGCCAGTTAGTGATTATATCTGACATTTACAGAATCACATGTTACGATTGATATACAAACCAATAGATCTAGAGATTCAGCATAATTTAATTAAGTAGATTCACCAATCTCTCCTCAAGCATATACTATATTAGAGAGAGTCTTTTTTCAGCCACTTATATTATGCATTTATAGCTTTGGAAAAAAAATTGGGATTGATTTAGGAAGATTCTATTAATTGGATTAATCTATATTTCATAGTAGTATCTATATATCCTAACATCCAACATCCACCATGTCCTAAACAAGACAGGAGACCACATCCAGAAAAGCAACTAGTTAAAAAAAAAGAGCCAGTTTCTACAGCTATAATATGCACTACAAAGAATAGTAGTAAGGAAACACTATAGTTTAATTCAAATTAGGATAGTCTATGTGTCATATTATCAACACTTTTATGTAAGAGGAAAACAAAATTACCCTCTATTCATCAATGAGATCCACATATCTTACATAAACAGCCATATCTACCCTTTTGTAACTATCATCATATCTGTGGACAAAGAGATAATGATTATTATGGACTCAGGGATTCCATTACTAGATGAGTTGATAATGGCATAATAACATTCACATAGGGGTAATGATATCTCCTCCATCATTGAACCTCATTCCTCCATGATTGAGTTATCCTAAGACATTCCTTTACAGGAATCATCGATCACTCATCATGAGCATAATGTGGGTTTTAAGATAGAGCTTCACAGAAGATGTCCAATTACACCTATTCAGAAGGTTTAGGAACCAGTGTAAAGATAGCAACATACATATATCACTATATTTCAAGGAGTACATAGTGAAATTACATATGCATATTTAGTAGAGTCACAAGCACTATAGGTGAGTACTACTCATGATAAATATTTAATACAACTAGATTTTATGGGTCCTATCTCATGTATCAATCCACTATGGTTAAGATCAAATGAATGCATATCACAAAGTACTTCTCATGAGAAATATTCACTATGGACAATTTTTTTGGGTCCTGTCTCACATAGAAATCCACTATGCTTGATATTAAATGATCTTTATCATAGGTTTTAACTCTAGCTTGATCTATGGTTCAGTCATAGATATCACAACAGAGGCCATAAAGTATACAATTATGGATAGATGAGCCTTCTTCATAACACAATTTTTTTTACATCCAATAAAGTTACATTTTACAAAATCTCCATGTCTAACTACAATTAGTATACAATAGATAATATCAGGTACAAAGCATATTATTACAAATCATGAGTAGTATGGGCACTTATTCAATTCACCATCAGGGTTTAGATAGTGATACAACATAGAGTGGTATGATGTATATTCATAATATCATTAGTTCATAGCTTCACTTACTATGGAAATGATGGATCCAATCATCTAGCTATCATTTGTATTCTTGAGCCACTCTCAAGGAACTAATATGCACAATGTGCTATCTTACATCCCTAAATACTAACAACTAACATTCTTAATTCTCAATAATTATTGATAGCCAAAAACCAATTTATCAAAAATATAAATCTTACCAAATCCTATTTTACCAACATTAAACCAATCAACCCATCTAAACAATTTACCAACCTCACACCAACTCAATTTATCCTAATAATTTACCAATTACAAAACCAACAAATTTTTTCTCACATAAAATTGCAAACCAAAAAAAATTATTTACTTACATACAAATCAAAATACAAACCTAACATCACACTTTTCAAAACAATCAAATCACATTTCCCAAGAACCATTTTACTATACATACATAATCTCAACATCAATATCAAATTAACTACTTCTAAAACAACCATATGCAATGAATATAAAAATATATTTCAAATGTCATAACATAGTATATATGAGTCAAAATCCAAACAATATCCACACACACACACACACACACACACACACACACACACACACACACACACACACACACACACACACACACACACACACACACACACACACACACACACACACACACACACACCAATGTTTTGAAAACATATACATCATATCAAGATATAATCAATCATAAATGGGCATCATTCCCTCACTCTCTATCTCAATCTCTCCTCTAGTATTAGTCCCATAATCCACTCTAGCACTCAATGACCCCACACCCCCTTGAGCTCCAAAATACCTCTTACAATGACTCTCTTACTCTAGTAACCACCCATAATCCTCACAAAAGTCCTCATATCACTACTGAAGCTCCATGCACTCATCCATAATCCTCATATTCATCGATCCACAATTGGGTGGGGGCATCTTATGCATATCTAGTTCATCCTTCAGCTCATCTCTCTCTCTCTCTCTCTCTCTCTCTCTCTCTCTCTCTCTCTCTCTCTCTCTCTCTCTCTCTCTCTCTCTCTCTCTCTCTCTCTTGCTACTCTAAAATATGCAGTTGTCACTATAACCACTCTATCAAATAAATGACTATAAAAATTAGCTTTCGTTATCACTCACTCTATCAAACCCTCCTCCAATACGTCATAAAATACATGTCATGTAAGATTTTAAAGAGTCAACTTGATGATGGTCTCCTAGAACCCATCATTTCCACCTCCTACCCCAACTTATGCTTCATCTTGATCACCTCCCTCTCCACTTGCATACAAATTATAACACTACATTAGATATATAATTTATAAATCAAAATCAAAAGTAAAAAATTATACACAATTCAAATATAAATTACTACTTATCTCCCATCATCTAGATTGATGTAGGATCCTCATAATTGTGAGCATCCTCTCCATCAATAGGATATAATGAAGCCCACTGATGCCTAGCCCACCATGTAGTATATGCCTCTATACATCCAACATCATGTACATCTAGAATATCTATAGATTCATCTTGTGCATTCAAAGGTAATGGTGCTAAATTAGGCTTAGCAGGCCTCCCACAAGCTCCCATCCTCATTAGTGTCTGTACACTACTCACTTAAACCCATGTTACAAGGGGCACATCTTGTGGTATCTAAAACTATCTATTCATGTGATCCTACTAAAATCACTCATAAATTCCAACCTAATGGTCATGTAACCAATAATTGACCCTCATATATTGCAACTATACTCAATCCTCAGGGCATCCAGGGAATCATTTATAACCCCTCCATATGATATCTCAAGCTACCAATCTATCTAAAAATAATCTATAGTGATCTATCCCAAGATACCATATAGCCAACATACTTGTCCACCACTCCCTAAATGGCTATAGAGGTACCCACCTCTCTCTCAATAATATAATTAGCTACTATGTTCTTATAATCCCAATAATGACATAAAGTAGCCACACTCACCCCACTAATGAATGCCTCCTATGTAAACCTATAACGGTCCCTATATAAGTGGGTAAGAATAATCCTACCCTATGAGAACAAAGTGCCATATACCTCTACACTGCATATAATCCTATACATCCTATATGTAATCGACACCCCACTCCCATCCACTATAACAAATACAACCAAAAATATAGCCAACCACTTTTGTAGATGTAGAATGCTCAACTATACAATAACTAATAATAATACATCGCTATCACTACTTCTCCAATGTATGCCTAAGGTCACACCAATAAAAGATAATGATGCATGATCAATAACATTAGCACCCATGTCATCCTCCAAAGTCACACACCATACACTAACTAGTAAATGTCAAATATGGTACACATCTTCTAGAGTAATCATAATCTCTCCAGTAGGAAGCTAAAAAGTACATGTGTCTTTATTCTGCCTCTCACATAAGGTGGTAATCAGATACCTATCCCACTATAAAGTACCTAGGTAACACGCATGACACAATCTTGCCCTATCTATCATAAATATCTCATAAATTGACAAAGGTAATAAACTTAGTGTCTCCATCACTTGGCCTTTATGAAACTCCCTCATTTGTACCTCACCCAGTAAAATCCCAAAAAATAACATATATATCCGTAAACCATGACAAATAAAATAGATAAGATTTAAAACAATAGGAAATAACTCATAAACTCAAAAAAATATCCCCAATAAAAAATAATGTTACAAAAGGACATTAACACTAGATAACAACACTAGAACCTAGAAAATATTACTTCATACTAAATGGTAGTGTTGACTCTTGGATAGGAGTGCTAGAATTAGTGGAAAATTTCTTATAACACTTCATATATCTCAAAAAAAGATTTGAAATAGGCAAAATTCACATGTTTTATCTACTTACCAAGGTAATCTCCCCACTAGCCTCAACTTGGGCTACCAATTGCTCAAATTAGGTCATGGTAGGTACTCATCTCCTTGGTATATCTCCTAACCCAGTGCTCCAAATATCAAACTAGTCAATGCACAAATGAATCAAGAATCAATCCACTTTTCCTATATCAAATAACTTTTTCATCCAAATCAAACCACCATTTTGCCTATAACTTAAACCTCGTAGCTCTATTTTACAAACCATTTTATTCCAAAAAATCATGAAAATGATACCTTAAACATGATTCAAGCCTTGCTCTCTCACAACATTATTTACATACTATTTCACACACATATCTATATCTATTTTATATCTATACATATAACTTGGTCCTAACCAATCAAAACTTGTTCCAATTTTAACAACTCGGTGTAATCAATCAAACAACTTAATAAATTCAAACTACACGAACCTTGATTCTATCATTATACCACTAATCATCACTTTTGGCTAACCATTCTCTATCACATATCTTGTTCCTCTCCCCAAAAGGGGGGTATCATTCCTAATATTCATATTGATCTCTAATTTTATACATGGGACATGACATGATAGCTCATATCACATGTTATATAGATTACCAAATTATATATATGCATCAATCATATACTATACTTGGGGGCATGACATAGATGTTCATATTCTTTGCCATCTAGGATTATATAGATTTGGATGGCAAGACATGCCATTCTCTTCTTGAATATTTACCAGAGTTTTAGATTACAACCAACTATAACCAAGTTGTGTCTAGGTTGGACCGTAGGATCGTCTGTAGCAGTTACTCCATAACATTACCCATACTTAGACTATATGACTTTGTATGGGATAAATGATAAACATCGGTTTTGGGCCTTAGATCACTTTTTAGTTCTAGTTTAGACTATGTAGAGTGGGGGCATGATAGATTTTACCCTTCATAGTATATTGATTATATGCACACATTCAAATTTATATAAGTTTATGTGGACAGAGGGTAGACATTGGCTTTGGGCATCTAAATATTTCTCATTTTCAACTAGATTAAGGATAGGGGGCAAGCACTATCCTCCTTCTCTATGATTACATGGACTTCATATTTAGATTCAACATAGGGATCATCTATTTCAGGGATTTCCTTCTTTTGCTAGGTACTATTTAACTTTCCATTCACTTCCCTAGCCTAAAAGTGAGTCGGACCCTTTTTTAACACATTCATCTCCATGTAGGTAAGTTTAGATACACATTTTATTTTCTTTCTTTTACTCCAGTAATCCATTTCATTGCATCACTAGATTGAAAGGGGGAAAATGTATCACCTTAAATTGGTCAAGAAACGACAAATATCACGTATTTTCATAGTCCTTTCATAGGAGACTCTAGTTGGAGAATATGAGCTTTGTTCACATCTATCCATGTCTTTCATTTTAGTCATCTTGGTCTTATTTCATGTTTGAGTCACCTTTTTGCCTATTCCCAGTCATCCTAAGCCTTTCAAAAAGTCATTCCACCTCAACTAGGTCAAGTTTTCTATGCTCTTTGCTTTTCCCTAGGTCTTGGGACTATAGGATAAGAGTGTTGGGATTGGAATACAGCATCAGTACCACTCTTATCTACTTTTAACTCTCTTATTTAAGGTCATTTTGAGCTCTAATGATCAGTTTATTTCACTAGATGAATCATTACCCCTTTCTTAGCTTTATCACTATGTTTTCCAATGTCTACCAATTGAAAATTAACTCTCAAATTTGAAATAATGAGTCTCCTATATAAAGTAATTTAGAAAGAATTTTATATCTACCACTTACTACTTAGGCACATTACACAATACAAAACAATCAATAGTAGAGCTCAACATTCTGCATCACACATAGAATTGCATGCTTGATCAAGGAAGGGCCTATAAAAAATCATTTTTTATCTACTATGTGCATTGATTATGCACATTCCTTAAGGGAGAACTACATTTTATCTGACACACTTTCTCAAGGGTTATTTTAGGTAGAGATCTTGACAGTAGGGGTTCTAGATCATGCGATGATTCTTTCCCTAGCCCAGTTTTCCCCCTTTTTATTTTGATGCATTTGTTGTTTGCATGTGTGTAGATAGATACAAGGTTTGGATATTGAAACAGACCTATAATAAGCTTTGTTGAATTCTAAAATCTAAAACTTTATACATAGGCTGACATTAAGGTAGCAGACAAAACTCAAAAATCTTAGATATCCTAGAGAATAGTGGAAAGAGGTGGACTATAGTGCTAGTACCACTTTTATCCACTTTTATCATTCCTATCCAATCATAAAATGAAGGCCAAATCTAGATTCATGATAGTGTCCCAGTCTTACACCTCAATTTCTAGCCCGTGAATCATTCATTTCTATACATTTTTAGATAATTTCATTTCTCTTCCTTATGTAAATTATTAGATAAAAATTTGTCTTTTCCCATATTAAACTAGATTTTTACCCTTACTATAGACCCTTTATTATTTAGAAACTAAACACTAGTTTCTAAAAAAATAATAAAATAATTGTTTACCATATTTATGAGAATGATTTGTACAAATGTTTTATGGATTAAATTTTTAAGTCTTTGTAATTTATATTAAAATCTCACTAGATTCTAAATTGACTCATTCATGGTAGGCCTATAGATAGTAATGAACCCTGCACCAGTGATAAGAAATGTGATAAGTATGGTTAAGACCTTGCACCCTAAATTGATACTTGTACCTAAGCAAAAGTTGATGTCTAATACCCTTAACTAGATACCCATTTTCCCTTGAAGTGACTAAGTATAATTGAGTTTATAAAATATAAGGCTTGTGCCCATGAATGTAGAACCATTTTTTCACTAATCGAGCCCTTGAAGAATAAAGTTGTGCCATTTCACAACTATCCCAAAACAGACCTTGGTCCCTTCTCCATTGTGATTTGAGTGAGAACATAAGTTTTTAAACTTATGTATATTGATGCCAACATAATCAAGTGCTAAATTTTGAGCACCATAGGAATAGTCAAGACATATTCACTATAAAAACAAGCCTAAATCTAACCTATACAATGAGGTAAGTGTATGAATAGGCCGATGACTGAAATACCTAATTTTATAAAATATATTGGTTTCATCACTATGAATTTTTGAATTTTTTTCTACAATGGTTCACCAAGACAATGCTCTAACTTTCCCTTAAAAACATTCAACATTGATTGGAATTAGTAAAACATAGCTTTGTGCTGAGATATCCAACTTGTAGAGGGTTGAACCAAAGGAAGTGGGTATATAACCACTTGTATGATGCTTTATATGAGGTTTTATTTTAAAAACTATTAGATCAATTGTACCACTGGTTGACTACTTATGCGACCCATATAATTCAAAGCTATTGAAATCACCTCAAGTGTAAGAAATATCACCTAGAGATTATTGAGAACTTAGATGCCACCTAGACTAGAGTCAGACAAGTGATGTAAAGGGGTGTTAAATAACTACATGCTTGAGTTTATAGTATCGATGTATTCCTACCTTGAAAAAGTAGAGTACCAATTGTTACATGATCCCAAAGGCACATTTGTGAAACAACGTGACACTAAAATCAAAAATATGATGGTGGATTATGACTTTGAAATAGTGATGGTGTAAGGCTAAAGTCCTCTCATGTATGAGTAGCAAAATGGGGAATAAGGGGATGTATAAGTGAGGGGAAATAGAAGGGGATGAGTAGATTGATGACTGAGAGCTTAGGAGATAAGATTATAATGAGAGGAAGCATATACTAATACAATATCTAAAACTTGGAAATGATGAGAGGACCCATAGAAAGAACGAAGGGTTTGGGGAATGATCTCTTAAATGGCGGTTATGCCTAGAGGAAGGAGCCTGTGAAGCCTTCGAACAAGATTCATGGTTCATGAGTAAATTTTCAAGGTCCCTTAGGATCTTGACCATTGGAGATGCACTAGATGGACCTACCCCTTTTGAGCTTTAGGCATAAGCTTGTGCATTGGATCCTCCATAGGAATAGAGAATATTGATATCTAACCTCATTGTCGACTTAGAATTTGATTATTTTGAAAATTTGGACAAAAAATTTATGATTGAATAAGTTATCCTTTATGATAAGGTAAGTCAAGATACCTCTAGACTTGAGGTGTTATCTCAACTAGAGAGAATGAGAATGCAATCACCCCTATTCAATGAATGCCAATTGCATAGCCTAGGCAACATCTTATAGGAAGTGGCTCTTCATCATTAGTCATTATTATAGTGCCATTATCTTCTATAGTAATAATAGTAACCACTAGAGTAGCACCTGGCCTAGTGAATGGAGGCTTTAAAAGACCAATGTTAAGACAAGTACTAGGAGGAAAATCACCACAAGCACTAGTTACTCCCCAGCCCCAAATTTATTATGAGATGTCAATGCACTTGATAGAGTATCAAGGCATGGAGAATGCCATAGAGCATGTGCTAAAGTATGAATTAAAATGGTGCATTTGGCAAATAACCCAGTCTAAGTGGAAGGTAATATAGTTTGTGAAAACCTTGCTTGATCATGTCCATATTTGGTGTAGGAATTTTGATTTTGATGAGACTATGGTTGATTATAACACCCTAAAGGGATACTCTTTGAATGTGTTTGATATACCTGAGTTAGAGTAGTAGAGCATCACCACACTTAAAGAGATCAACCAGGGATTATTAGAGAGCATGCACTTATACAATGCTAGATTCAAGACACTCCATTCCAATATCCCTTATGATATTCACCCCTCTTAGTATAAAAAATAATTCATTGGAGGATCATTAGTACCCTTGTAAAGGGTGATGTCCATGAAAACATTCATATACCCTTGAGTAACACTTGAATCTATGCTCAGATCCAAGGTAGTTGGGAGCACTAATACATAAATCGACCCTTTCATGAAGGCACAAATTACATATATGGCCTCTCAACTACAAAATTTGACTACAAGTTCAATATAAGATGCTTGAATTAGGTTGTGGTTTACCAACTATGAGATGAATGGTCATAATAGAAACAACTATCCTTAGAGGAATGTACGTACAATATTTCTCAACTATGAATTTTGTCTAATGTTCATAACTACCTTTTGTTGTAATGTGATAGT
The DNA here is from genome assembly GCA_037957365.1 of Torreya grandis. Lineage (NCBI taxonomy): Eukaryota > Viridiplantae > Streptophyta > Pinopsida > Cupressales > Taxaceae > Torreya > Torreya grandis. Next base: position 123,832 of record JARHVA010004501.1, read on the forward strand.
TAGGTCAGCACAAACATCGATTTTAAATTATGGAACACCTAAACTCATAACATATCTAACTTCCAAGTAATTGATGAGATGCTCTAGAACATAGAGAGAGGTGTAAGACAAGGAAATACAACAACCAAAAGTAGGTGAATCATAGAAATGACGGTTATGACAAGTAAAATGTTAGATATAGAAACTAAGGACATGCCAAGGGGTGAGGTGGAGGATGTGGTGGAGTAATATTCCCACTATGATCTTGTTATAAGTGTAGATCAATTGAGCACTATCAACATGACTATTGTATGCATCCAATGTGTGGGTATTATCAAGGACTATATGTAGTCGAGGAATACCCCAACTTATACAAAAAGCTAACCCAAGGCAAAATGGGCACTGACATGGGTGCAAGGATGATCAAATGAAAGCATAAATATACAAAATGGGATCCAAAGGAATAACTAGCATGCATAGATTCAATCAAAGTAGAAGCAACCACATGGAGTAGATTCACTTTTCGGCCACCAACTTTGCTAATATAAGAGCTAGGATTTGGAATATGGAAAACCAAGCCACACCCAACACATAATGTGGCTGGAGCCAAAATTTGTTCCCTACCATAATGTTTCACATTAAGAAGATGTCTTGTAACAATCCATGAGCTTAATAAAAAAATTGTAAGCAGAACTCCAGTTTGCCAATGATGTAGAAGTGCAGGATACCACCTCACATAGAAATAAATATAGCCAAGAGGTTGAAGTATAGGATATGACAAAGATCCTATGCCTCATACAAATGGATGGGATGCTTCCCATACTAAATAATTTTATCTTAGAGAACACAAGGAGAAATATAAGTTAAGTTATTGAGCCCCATGCAATTGAAGTTACTGCACTACATATAGAATGGGCACGTGAAGTAAGGTATATTTAGAACATAGAGTATGACCAAAAATTACTATAAATTCCATTATTGATGGATTTTCCATCCATAAGGTATTGATCAACACTGATGAAGAGACTAATATCCTAACCAAGAATGCATGGGAGAAGATGAGTAGGCTGGCCTTGAGACATTCTCCCCATATCCTTTTCATGGCTAACAAAACCTGAGCATTGTTGATCAAAATTTTGTAGGGTACCATTATAGATATTTTTGGTGTTAAATTACATGCTAAATTTAAGGTTATCAATTTGGCTAAACATGATAACTACACAGCGCTTCTGGGAAAATAATGGTATTATGCCAATAATGCAGATATGCACTTCAACAAGTGATACATGACCTTCAAAAATGCCAAGGAAAGGGAAATCATCCCCCTTTCAAGTGACCATGAACCCCCTTTGTGGAGAGTTTTGATCTAGAAGATGAGATCAACCATATATATAACCTCACTGTGTAAGGCATCGATAATATCCATCTTTCTAATTAAGGAGTACTTTCTTAGGAGGATGGTTAGTTAGTCTCAAACACCATCAATGTCACTCAAGATCAATGGGTTGAAAAGGATTATAATGCCACTAGTTGTATATGTCATTTTATACATACAAGGACACCAAATCTTGTAAGGATGGGTTGGGTCCAAATTGGTCATACTCTAAAATAATGGGTCCTGCACAATGAGGAGAAAGGAAAGAGGGTAATATACCTAAGCAAAGGAAAGATTTTAGCACTCCCAAAATTTGAAGGGAGCTACCTAGGGAAAATATATGTAAACAACCAAAAATCATGCATGCCCAAAGAGATTGACATAATAGACACACTAGTGTATACCTTGAGAAACACTTCATGTGTTGGTGGGTAGCACAAAGGTCTAACCTACCAACCTAGTAAGAGGTAAAAGCAACAATTTGCATTAGATTTGTTAGGAGTAATGATAACATGGATATCTAAGTGTAATCTGGTGACTCTAACGTTGTGGCATATGCTCACCTATACAAAGAAACATGTACTAAATACAACATGACTGCCCCAAAGAAATTATGGGTGCACGCCTTTTATAGGACTTTGAAGACATGGGCATGATCATGGTACATGGTCAATAAGATGAAACAAGAAATAACCATTTGGGAGGCCCTTAAGGATAAGTTTATGCACACCTCCTTTTCCTCACAAAACTTGGAGTTTTTTAATCCACTACAAGTAATTTAAAGGATAGTGTTCAAGGACACTACCATTCTTGAGGAGCGCTTAAAATACATGCTTGGGGAAAAAGGGTTGGTACTCTTGAATTTTTTTGAGTAATAAATGATCAAAAGAGACTCAAATAAATAATATGAAACTTGGAAGGAGAGCTATTGGAATATGCTATCCACCATAAGCAAGCTTATGTGGAAAGTAGATGATAGTGCTCTCGATGAAGAAGACCCCACTCATCTTCATGTATAGACAATAGAAGGAAATTGGAAATTTGAGGACTCTAATTAGGAGAATAATGATCCATACCATGCACCACTATAGACCAAAAAAGTTGACATCATCATATAAAGAGAGCCAATGATGGATACTCTAGGCACATATTGGTCTGATGCAGAGATAACATGCATCATAGACCTCCTAAAGGAGTTATACTATTTATTTCCTCAGACTTATTAAGATATGAAGGGCATGCATCCTTGCCTTGGTAATAAGAACATAAAACTAATCAACACTATAAGACTGGTTAAAAATCACCCTTGTAGGATGAATCCCAACCTCTGTGCCAAGGTCAAAATAGAGATCAATGAAATACTTGACATAGGGGTCATTTACCCTATGTAGGAATCCAAGTGGATGAGATTAATGGTAATAAGAATCAAGAAGGATGAGGTAAATTTGTACTTACATTGATTATAAGATGTTGAATACCACTTAAAAAATTACCCTTTCCTAACTCTATTCACCGATGATGTCTTGGAAGGCATCATAGACTACAAGATCTACACCTTCATTGATGGGCTCTGTGGCTACCACCAAGTCCAGATCAAGGAGGAGGATAAGCCTAAAACAACCATTACGACTAACTAGGTTTTTTTTTATTATGATGTGATGCCCTTTGGACTCAAGAATGTACCAACCATGTTATCTAGAGTGGTGATCACCACATTAAAATTTTTCATCCATAGGTTCCTCCAAGTTTATCTAGATGTCTAGATGGTGTATGGCCTCATCAAGGACTAGTGTAATAACTTATGCCTAATGTTTGAAAGGTGTAAGTACCATTAGATATCCCTAAACCTAAAAAAGTGCATCTTCATAAGACTATTTATAACCCTACTTGGGCACATTATCTATAAGGATGGTTTTCTCATCGATCTAGTGAAGATCACCACCATCATTCAAATCTAGACTCCTTCCACATATAAATATGTTCACACCTTTCTTGGCCACTATGGGTATTATAATTTTTTTATAAGAATTTATGAGAATATTGTGACATTGCTAGAACATATTTTGTTAAAGGATGGACTATTCTACTAGGGAAAAGCACAATAGGATGCCTTTAAGACCTTAAAGCTCAAATTAGATAGCAAGCCTATTCTCGATTTCCCCTACTAGATAACACATTTTCATGTGCATATCAATGCTTATATCTCTACGATTGGTACCTTCTTAGTGTAACCTATTAAAGGTAAGATGGATCATCCCATCTCCTTCACCAGTCAAAAGTTGACCTCATTAGATCAAAATTACATGATGATAGAGTGTGAGGTGCTAACAGTGGTCTATGCCTTGAAAAAAATTAGACAATATTTGTTGGAAACCCTATTCATATTTTTAGTTAATCATAAGGCACTCAACTACCTTGTAAATAAGCCTATTTTACATGGGTGCATATGCATATGGATAATTCTATTTTGAGAGTTCCATTTCTTAGTTATTGTTAAGCCTTGAAAGCAGAACATGGGACCAAACCATTTATCCCACATCAATTTAGGTGATGCAGTGATGCCTATTGAGGACAACATGTTAGATACATAATTTTACAACACATAGCACATCCTCAAGGATTTGTTAGAGATTATCACATTTTTAACATCTATATTTAAGCCCCAGACTATGATAAATAAGGGGATGAAATACCTAGTAGTTTACACCTCCCATTTTTAGTTCATTAGTAGAGAATTATATAAACTAAGTAGAGATGAAGTGTTATGCTGATGTGTCATAAAGTACAAAAGGGAATCCATCCTTCATGAGGCACATGAGGAGATATTAGGAGTCCATTACATAGGAGACGTAATGGCATGAAATGTGCTACAATTAGGCTTGTGGTGGACAAGCTTGTTATAATATGCAAAGAAGTATGCCAAGGTTTGTGATATATGCCATTAAATAGGGAAGCCTAACCATCAATATGAGATGCCCCTCATCACCATTCTTATCTAAGTGTCATTCAATAAATGGGCCATTTATTTTATTGGGTTGATAACTCTTGTATCATGATACATAGGTCCAAGGTATATTCTATTGGCTATAGAGTATTTCACTAAGTGGGTCGAGGCCATATCGATAAAATATTTCATAGTTACCACAACTATGTGATTCATCTGGTAAAATATAAAAAGACAATATGGATGCTTGCTCAATTTTATTAGTGACAAGGGCACTCATTTTATCAATGAAATAGTGTGCATCCTATTGACTAAGTATATGGTGTCATACCGAAAAATAACCCCTTATCATTTGAAAGCAAACAAAATAGCTGAGGCATTTAATAAGATCTTAGAGACATGACTCACAAAGATATGTGACATTAGTTGCAAGGATTGGGATGATTGAGTGTCAATAATTTTGTGGGCATATCACACAACCTATAAGCACCTGAATAAGGCTACACCATTTCAACTAGTGTTTGGTGCTAAGGAAATCATATCAATAGAGTTCTTGGATCCATCACTATGTATCATGTGCATTATTCAATTATATGACCAAGAGTAACTAATCATAAGGGTAGAGGAATTTGAGTTCTTAGATAAGATGCACACCCAAGAATAGTAGATCCAACAAATAGAAAAGGCATACCAAAAGTTGTGGCATGACAAGAATATAGAAAACAAGGTGATAATAGAAGGAACATTCATTTTGTTTTATGACACCAAGTATATCAGGCACCTAGGTAAATTGTAGATAAGGTGGATGGGCCCCTATATAATCCATCACATATTGGATATTGATGCATACAAGTTGCACACATTGATTGGTGAAATGCTCCCTAGGCATTTTAATGGTAATAGGTTGAATCCATTTTGGCAATAGGATGGTACTTGTACCATGAGAACATTGAATTTTTGGTCACTAGTCAGTTTGAGTTGAGATGATGAAAATATAATTTGGTGAAATCCAAATAATTCTTTTTGATTTGTTTTTGTTTTTTAGGCATTACGGTAAAGAGTAAAGAAGTGGAACTTTGACACCCACCAAGAAAATCTATTGACACTTCACTCATGATTTTATCTAGGTGGGTTGAGTACTTGCACTTTCTAAGTGATTAAGGCTATACACCTATGTTCTTGGGCAAGTTAGGATTATCAACATCAGACAAAAAAAATGCACTAGACCACCATATGCTGAATCCAAGATGTAGGGTGTTTTCAAGCCCCTATGTAAATGTTTTTTTGGCCTTTCATGCATGATTTCAACTAGGTGTGTAATGACTTATATATTTTTAAAGTGACTAAGTCTTTACATCTAATTAGTAGGCATATAAAACTCACTAGACTCAAGAGGAAGATGTAAAAAATTCATGTGCACAAGATATATATTAGAAGACCTTTGGAGGACCAAAGAAGAACAACTCTAGTGATTCCACATATAATTCCAATTAGGTGAGTTGAACCCATTTAATTTATAAGCACCTAGGATCAGATATGTAAGTTTTTGGGTGTAAGGAGGTTGCCATAATTAGAAGAAATAGGAGTCAAGTGAAGACACACAACATGATTGTGCACACTAAACAAAGTGAAGATGCATAATATGATTGTGAATAAGAGAACTAGAAGAGGAGAATCAACCTTTGGAGGGCTAGTGTAAAGGATTTGTATGGGTTAGGATAGGCTAAGTCAAGATGAAGTGCAAGAAACTAACCAAGATAGATAAGTGCACTTGAAATAGAAGCATAACAAGAAAAAAAAATGGAACCAAGGAGTTTTAATTACACATATGTGAGGTGCTACATGTAGGTTTCTATAATAAAGGTAAAGGTCACACCAAGTGAACAAATCATAGAAGGAGAATTGTCAAAGATAGATGGCATCCACCTAGATTTGAGTAGGAAGTGATTGTGTAAACCACAAGTCACTTCACCAAAATGCCATTAAGAGTATTAAATGAAATAATGATAGAGGAAATAAAATATACATTCAATGCATTGGTGGTAGAGTATTTTCATGGAATTTTGTGTTGTTCAATAAATCTAGACACTGCCATGCCTTAAAGTACTTGCATTAAAGATGGTAGATGGAAGGAAGGTATTAAACATCAAGCAACAAACTAGTTTTAGTTACAAACTTTATGTGAACTTGAGACGTTAAGCAAACCAAAGAAAAAATAGAGAGATGAAGCATAAAAACCCTACCATAATGATAATCTGAGTACCTACAGGCACCAAAAATGAATTATTATGAAGCAAGGGAAATTGCACTCATTTTGAGACTAGTGTATAAAATGTTGGGGAGATATTTCTGTAAGAACCAGTAAATAAAAAAGAATTTGATGCCTAAGCCACCATGAACATCCTGTAAATAATTAAATACGAAGGTAAAGTCACAGATCTCATGACTATGAAGTGCCACTAACCATTTGAGGCTTAAGTAAACCTATCCTACTGTGCTTCAATACTAATAGTTTTAGGATGGGAAAAAAAAGGGATCAGGTTTGTAGCAACAAGATCCAAAGTGGGCATGTATAGAATTAGAAGATGTCAGTATAATAACAATAGTGCCACATGTAGAAGGAGTTAGCATCATACATGTCAACATTGGGACACTAACAAATATATCCTATCAGGTGATGCAACTCCACCTCTAAGTCTTAGTAGGGGATCATTGGTATTCTTTTATGAACACCTACCAATAAAAGGAGTATAACTACCATACCTTGATCCATGTCACAAATTATTACAAGGGGATTTTCATTCCCCATCAAAGATTTTAAGGACCCTAATATAAGGATGAAAATGTGCCTTGTAAGTTCAAAAATTTTCCCTGGTGGTTGGTGGACCAATGTCACAAGAGCTTACTTCTACGTCTCCTATCAGATGGTGTAGGGTGTAAAGTTTAATATTGTAAACTTTATCATTGAGGATTTTATAAGGAATGCACTATATTGTCACATTATAAAAGGGACCTTTAGTTGGGGGTCCATTCTTATTATAATGGTTATGGAGGAAATTAGAGTACCAATGGGGATGAGGACAATTTCTATATTTTCACATAACACAATAACTCCCTAGCATAGAAGTAAAGGGATTTAAATTTCTCTAGTTCATTCAACACGATCTATAAAACTTGGGTGATGTGGTGGTGAGAGAAGTATATAGAGGAATTTGAGATAGAGTGACACATCCATTAGGATATCCCTAAGAGAATATATGGAATGGTAAACTTTGTTGTTATACAACACTTTTATGTAGTATGCCTAGCACTGGTTGATAGTAACAAGTGAATATGGTTGAATATCCCATACAAATTCTCAACCAAATATTATAGGGATGAACTTAGAAGGATCCATAATGCATAACAATTGGATATTCCTATGAATGAATTAGACACTTAAAGGAATAGGTTGCAGTGCTAGATCGTGCAACCATATCAAAAAGTGACCAAATATGAAGAGGATGATTTGGACCACACCAACATCCACCCCTTCAAGAAGTAACCACTTGGGCACATCCATAGGTTATACTATGAGTTGAAGCCAAGGAGGAAGGGCCCCAATAGTAAGGAAATTGATGACCTCTTCATTAGGAATAATGATAAAGGAACACTAGTACCAACTGAAAAAAGGAAGTCTCCCAAGAAGAAGGGGGAGACACTTAAGGAGATAAAGGATTGAATCAAGTTTAAGATCACCTTCAGTAATGAATCCTCTACATCAACCCATTCAAAGAGGAACATGAATTTCATGCCAAGGACTTCTCATATCTCAAAATAGAATGAAAAAAAGCCAAAGTTTCTTTCTGTGATGCCCACCATAACCCTTACAGACATAGAGGTGCAAGAAGAGATGGAGAGGGATGAATAAATTAGGAAGGGTGGTGCATTATGATTGAACAAGAGGACTCCTGATCTACCACAAGAAACTTCACCACTACCTCAAATTGAAGAGGAGAGGAAGGAACAAGTATGGAGGAAACATGGTCTCAGTGACATATCTACTAAGAAGGTGTAGGAACTGGACAAGATAAGGGAATAAATGAGGAAGGTCAGCATGACAGAGGAAGGAGTTGAGAGGGATGAAGATAAAGAGTTCAAGGAAAATGAATAAAAGTACAAGGTGCAAGCCAAGAAGAGAAAAGAAAAAATAAGGTAGCCTAAGAGGAAAGGGCTAGAAAAGAGAAAGAGAAGGAGGTTCCCACTAGCGTCCAACCTATACAAGAAAAAGCATCAGAAGAGGCACCTATTTCCCACACTAGTCCAACATAAGAAGCTATATAATAGGCATGCCCTATAAATGAAGAGGCACCTAGAGACAAAGAAGGCAATGTTGGCACATTAGAGGAACAAATGGAGAGGGTAAGGTAAGAATAGGCTATTACTGAGAAGGAACCTAAGAAGGTTCATGATGATGAGACACATGAAGGATAATCTAACACTGAGTAGGAGGAAGAAGTGGATGAAGGGGAAAAGTGCAAGGAATGAGAACTGCCATAGGAGGAAAAAGAAGAAGGCACTGAATAAGGCATTAGTGCTAGTAGAGAGGAATAGGGGTTCATAAAACTAGCCATGAAAAAAGAATAATTTTAACTAAGTTATAGAGAGAAGGTGTAGATGGGGTAAACATAGGATGAGGATTTATAAATGTTGGAACACATGCCCTCCAGATCTGCCATAACATTGATGCACTAGAAAGTGTCCTTTACACTTTATTTTTACATGGATGAGTTTCACTTCGAGGCATTAACAAAACCAATCTAAAGTGATAAAAAACTAGAGGAGGGGAATGAATACCAACTTGTCAACCCCCATGATATGAACCCAATAAGGTCGGTTAATGTCCTCCTTAAAATGGCCTCTAAGGTAGCACACAAGAATATTGTTAATGTTCACACCACAAAATGGAAAAATATAACATTGAAGGTAGAGGGAGAAATTGATGCCATGAAACTCAAACTCAAGTAGTTGGTTGAGCATGTTGAATAAGTAAAACCATCCCTTTTAGATACTATTGACACTTATATTTTCAAAAGTTGATAAAGTGTGTGCACTACTAGAGTAGATGCTCTCATGAATAAATTCAGCACTAGAATTGGAAGAAAACCCTTATGATGCCACCAATAAAGAACTCAAAAAGAATTTTGATGAGGTAGAAAACCTCTTTGTGAAATTGGAAGAGGGTATAGAAGATGTAGATGATATCTTTCATAAGTTCCCCACTTAGGAATTGGTCAACACCATACACCTCCAAAATGTGAAAGGGGAGAAGGATGCATTGATGAATCAAGAATTCACCATTATTAGGGTTGAGTACACATAGATCATGGTTAAAGTCAAAAATTTGATTACCTAGTTGAAAACCTAGGAGCAATACCTAAAATAAATCTTTCACACCTTTTAGACAAAGGCAAGTGACCAAGGAGCCATCCTAGATGGTAGGGTCAGGAAAGCAAAGGAAGGGATAGAGGCCTTCAAAAAAGAATTGAATGATACTATTGTGCTAATGTTTGAGGTTGCCTCTATGAATATCACTAGTGATATTAAATAAATCAATCTTGTAATTTAGGGCTACAAGGACTGCAAGGCAAAACTATAGTAGAGCGCACCCAAGTTTTGTGTAGCTAAGGTGTTGAAAGTCTATTCTAAGGGTGGATTAGCATTTTTATATGGGGTAATAGTGGTCCTTTTTTTGAGATAATTAATGGATTTGTGTTAAATCAATAAACACCTAAGCACAAGGTAATCATGGTGGATGATTATTGTTTTATCTTCTAGTGATGCCAACTAGCTAATAACTAACAACTACAATCAACATCAAGAAATGGGTACCTTGGATAGTGAATGGCCTAAAAAGACAAGTGGCTCCTTTTGAATCAATAATATTGGGAAGATGGCACACAGGACAATAATTATGCATTAAATATGAAGCATAGTGGAGATAGTGGGATGTGTACCTCTAATGCCAGCTTAGTGATCAGTGTGCTCCATTCTAAATGATATTAGGATTATTTAAAGTTTCATAAAAGGAAGTCGATTTATATTAGAGAGGATAGATGAAATAAAGTAGTGAATCTCTAGAAAATTAGTGCTATATAGTTCCCATTATCATTATAAATTAGTTAAGGATGCTTTTTTACACTCCCCTTCATAACACCTAAGTTCATATCTGAGCCTTTGGTCTTGCATAAGCTTAAGTCAAGCTTATGCCTAGTTGTAATAACGTTATTTATATTTTTTCTTAATGTAATTAATGAGAATGATTTGTGTGAATGTTTGATGGATAAAATAATTTAAGTCTTTAGAGTGTATATTGAGCTATCACAAGCTTCTAATGTGACTCATTCATGGTGAGCCTATAGCTAGCAACGAGCCTTACACCAGTGATAGGAATTATAATATGTATAGTTAGGACCCTATTTTTTGGATTCATACCCATGATTAAGCACAAGTCTATGCCTAATCCCATCAAATATATACCAAATTTCCCCTCACGCTCTTGAGTGCCATTGAGTCCATTAAACCCAAGGCTTGCACCCATGAGTGCAGAACCATCATTGTACTACCTGAGTCCTTGAAGAATAGAATTTTGCCATGGCACAACTAGCACAACAAGAACCCTAGTCCCTTCTCCACTATGATTCATATGAGAACATAAGGCATGTGCCTTATGTATATTGATGCCACCATAGTTAAGTACTAAATTTCGAGTGCCATAGGAATAGTCAAGACTTGCACCTGGTTTGAACAAGCCTAAATCCAACCTGGAAAGCTAGGTAAGTTCATGACTAGGCCCATGACTAAAATTACCAATTCTATACAACAAGAAAATAGATCTTGAACCTAAGGTGGGACCTTAAAGGTGGAAAAAAACTAAGGTTTCAAATTACAATTTCATAGACACCTGAAGGTTCCCATTGGTACTGAAACCAAGCATTGATGAACTCCTTAGAGGCTATGCAACTAAAAAATAAATCTATAAGTAAACATTTTTCATACCACTTACAAATAGTTTATATGACATAAATTTGTAAGCAAATATCACACTAAGTGGGAGAATCATAAATTATACCTTATTATAAACTTTCAACATAGATTTCCTAACTATGTTGAGTGTCATCTTTCCCATTGCCTATAAAAATAGTTGGAACATAAATGGCATAGAACATTATATAATAAGATCTTGTTTAAAGGGTGGTACGTAGAGCTCAAGAAATATTTGAATAACTTTAAAACTCTCATATACACAATGTGAGAAGCGGAAAATGAATGAAATAAAAACATACGAAAGATGATATAATATTTTAGCAAAGCACATTAACACAAATTATCCTCCAAACATTGTTTTTCTTTAATTTCCCTTATTAACAAATATATGTTACTTTATGAAAGTATTAATAAAAATGATAACATAACATTTTATCAATATTTTTTTATATATATTTTAATTGTCGCCTTAATGGAAAATTAAATTCCATTCTAAAATTTATAAACAAAAATTGGACCGCAATAATACACTCCACATCCGTGATAAAATTGTTAAATTAGGCATAATTTTTTTTCATAATGATTATGGTAAAATTTGGAATGAGGGGTTTCATTTTAACCTATGTTAACCATGGAAGGAATTGAGTAAATGTAGTGGAGAGGAGAGAGTAAAATGAAGGGGATTATGTGGGTTTTGAAGCAACCAATTTTTCCACATGGCTGGATTACTATAGTTATGTTCTTTTCCATTAATATTTTTAGAAATATAAGAGGCTTAAGTTTTCTAAAATCATGAGATATACATGCCATTTAAATATGTAGGGTCTTCACTTCTAGTCTTTTTTTAATTTTACACCATTATGGAAGAGAGTTAAAAAGTAAAAAGTGGGTGGTATTTTTTGCATGGTAACAATCCATAACTTTAGACATGATAATAGAATAAGATTTGTGGTTTTTGTGTGTGAATAGGAAAAATAAGGAAACTAGGAGTGGAATCTAAGGAAGTCTATTGTTATTATTTTATTAGTTTAAAATAAGGGTTTACATTTTTTTAAAATTTGGGTAAGTGTTCCTTCAATTTTGATTAAGTTTTTATATTTAATAGTTTATTATTTTAAAATATTTAAGTATCAAGAAAATAAATGACAAAAATGAGAACATCAGAATAGAGTATGGATATTCATAAAAAAAAAGTAATGGAAAGTGGATTTTTGTTGGATATTATGGTCATGGCTGCCTTATAGACATGTATGAAAATTATGGAAGTATGTGGAAGGCATAAGAACTATTTGACAAAATGCATTGAAAAGGTGTTATTCTATACTATATTGATTTTATATAGAGCACAAAAATGACACTACAAGCAAATGATAGAGACCTCAAAACATCTAATCAATAATGGATAGATCACAATATATCATATAACATATAATTAAAAAGGAAAAAAACATCTAAAAGTTAGCTTAAAAGCTGAAAATAAAGCTCAAAAAACTCAGTACATATCCATACATAAGTTTGAAATCTTTATTCCATCATTTTTTCTACAATCCTCACCTGAAAACTTAAGAAAACATTCTTGAAGCAAAAAAATGTCAATTTAAGAGGAGTTACTCCCACCATGGTCCCCAAATGAATCCCCATAAAAACTTGAGCAACACAGATTTAATATGCAAATGATACTAAATATATTCAAATCCCTACAAAGAGTCACTAATATGAGAGAATGTAAAGGATCAATTATCATTCATAATGAGTTCTTACCATCATCTCGCTTCTCTTTGGATTCTCTCGAAGATGTTCCCATGGAATCTTCAATGTAATTCAACTTAATGTTGGATTTATTGAATAATGGATTCAAGATAGATGTCTCCATGTATTTCTATGATGGACACAAGATGGGTTATGAAGGATTATACAATGAAGATAACATGGACTTGAATGTCTTCCTTGTTCTTCTCCCCCTTCCATTCTTGGGCATACCTCTATTTAAAGAGGTTTTTTGAAGGGATTGGAGGGGAGATTTCCATCTCAAATTTTTAATTTGAAGAAGGAGAAGATTCTAGAGTTTGAAATCCTCTAGACCTTCTCTTGGTAATGAAATATGTGAGTAATAAAAGAATTATAAAATTAGGAATTAGGTGGAATGTGGGGTTGTTGGGTAAATTAAGATTTTAAATAATAATAATAAAATTTAACTATGTGGGATATTTCATAGGAGTAATTAAATTAAGAGGACAAAAGGGGTAATGTTAATATGAGATTTAGTGACAGGATTAGGCATAACATTGGTGAGCAAAATTAGGTGCATACACCTTGTATAAGTCACTCCTTATGTTGGTGTCTATACCTAGCCTAAGTTATAATCCTAGTTATCTCATGTCTCAAAATCTAATCTTCTAAGTATCATCATTTAATATACATGTTGATGGTTGTGGTGGTAAGGTTTACTAATGGAGATACCATCTTGCATCATCCTCACCTCAACATTCAAATCCATCATATGCTTTTCCAATTTTAGTTATTTTTTATTAAGGTTAAAACAATGGGTTTTGATAGGTACCAAAATGTAATGAATTGAATAAAATGATATAGTAATGAAGGAACACAAGGATTCCATACCAATGGAAAACAAAGACAAAACACAAAACTATACCTTCCCTTAACACATTTGGAGAAACAATTTAGAGTAAAAAAAGAGCCTAAAAATAGTCCAGAGAGTAGGGAAAAAAACTTAAGCACTTCCATCATAGTTTTCATTCTTAGTTATAAAGGTCATGTTAATATTTTCCCTTTGACTCTTTTGATTCTTCTTTTTTCTAAAAACATTCCAATTTCATCCTTTACTAGAGTCTAGAAAGATAGGAATGACAACCTCTAAAACATTGTCATATACATTATTCAAAAGAACCCTTGCCTTCATATTTTAAGTTATGTTCATCTCTATGTTATCAAAACTAAGTGGTTTGAGACTATTCCTCTTAGTCAATGATTCCAAACTAGAGGCCTTATTTTTATGTTATACTATTGGTGTTTCTACAGGTTTCTCTTCTACTTCATTTTCATTATTTGATTTTGGGTAATTTTCTAGATTAAATATCTCTTTATCTAAATCAGACTCAAAAGGATCTTACCACAATGAATCCCCCTTCTAGGTTTCACCATCCCATAATTTGTAGCTATATGACCTATTACAAACTAAATATAATACCAAAAAGACTATCCCCCATAGTTTATAGGTTGTTTCCATGTGCAACTCTAAATTTATATGTGAATAAATTTAAGAATATTTTTAGTAACATTAATATTTACCAAGATACAATCATAGTTACAATGTTGCATGAACTTATTAGTAGGATCTATGTATATAAATTCACCAAATACATTCCCTATGTCTATAAAATAACATTTTGACCAAAACTAGAAAGGGAGATAATATATCCCTACTCAGATCGATTTGATACTAAAATTTTTGGTTAGAGTATTGAATGAGGGATGTCAAGGTTTAAAATATAACATATTTTTGTGGAGACCCTAAACCCTATTCTCATAATTTTCATTTTTGTATTTTAACAAACTAAAAATAACCACAAATAATTATTTTATAAAGGGGAATAAATACAAGTTACCTTATATTAAAGGTTTCAATTTTTTCTCTACCTAATCTCTTAGATCTAACATTGATGGACATAGATTTGAGAAGTAATAGATCATAAAACTACTTGTTAGGAGATGATCTTGATTTAAGATCTTTTTTTTTTATTCTCATTCGATAGACAAAAATGGGTTAGCTTTAGCTGAAGTTGTAGACCTCCCTTTTTAGATTTTGCTAATGCCGAAAAAGGAAGAGAGGATACCCTATGTTTTCCATTCATAAATATATTTTACCCCTATTCTAGATGGTTTAGGCTACTGCATCTTTCTAAATAGAAGAGATCCATTCATTTTATTACCTCCTTCACCAGTCCCTTTCAAATCCATATACTACTCCATTTTATTTGGCCCTCTTGATTTTTGCTCCAATAAGACCAAGTCTTCTTTTCCATCCACATCCTCTTGCCAAACAATGGGTTTGGTCACAGTAGGTGGAATATGTTTTTCCTCATACAAAAACACATACGTCATTGTCAATGAGCTAATAATTACAAACCGTAGAAGATCCCATCATATACATCATTAAATGTGTGATGCTATAAACTAGAATAATGTATTTCTAACCGAACATTATACTAAATAAAATGCATATTTTAAAATTTATCTTAAAACTTCTATAATACAACTAAACTGAACCAAAAAAGAACTTATTATCCTTATTATAATTTGCTAAAGTTAACTTAATTTAAGTTGACATAGAAACTAGAATATTGATCTATAACCTTGATTAAATCAATTTCTTTCATTTATTAATATGGGTCAAGTTTATGTTAGAAAATGTATATTCTGGTGTAGATGGACATATAAATGTTCATTAATAACTAATATTTAAAGAATTTACTTTCCTTTACTTGTCTACACACTTAGTTGAGATGGTTTTTTCACTTATGTTAAACAAGTATCAGAATATCCAATTTAATATATATTTAGTATGTTTAATGATTATTTTGCATAATATTTTTGTCTTATATAACATTTATAATAATTACATATTGTAAAAATATAATATGCATACGTTATACAATGAAATATTCAGATGTAGTAATGAAAATAATTCATTTCTACAGTGTGTGTAACTAATTGATACACACATACACGCATTTTAGTATTATGGTGTTGTGACTAATATTTTTCCTCTAGGAAAGTTATACAAGCTCATGATGTTATAATTTAGCATGATTATATGATATGAAACTTGGGTAGTTTGAACATTTAGGCAAATGTGAAGATATTATTTTTTATTATATATTTTTTATTAGAAGTTTATTAGTAACTATTTTATTGAGAAACCAATTTATACACTTTATTCATGGTGGATTGAGTAGCTTAAATGTTATGGAGAATGGTGAATACTCAACAAGATCCTTCTCAAATAGGGATATTTCAAATCTCCTCTGACGTGAGTTCATCAATTTTGATGGTGCTCACCCAGATCTATTGCTTCTAGTCTAACTATTTGGTTCTACACATGGCATAAAGCATGTCTTTTTTGGCTTTGATCTTCCATAATATGGAGGGATGAAACCTTGCGATTCCTCCCCCATGTTTTTTTAGTCAATATCATAGTGACTAGGCTTTGTTCTGGCCACCCAACAAAGTCCTCCATGCATTTAGAACCTCCTCTCAATAGACAACACTATGATCTCTCTTCAAATCATCCTAATGGGATCTTTAGTGGAAAAGAATATGAATAGGTTTACTATGCTT
This sequence comes from Torreya grandis, assembly GCA_037957365.1. NCBI lineage: Eukaryota > Viridiplantae > Streptophyta > Pinopsida > Cupressales > Taxaceae > Torreya > Torreya grandis. The sequence goes on from JARHVA010004501.1 coordinate 140,514, forward strand.
AATATAGATCTTGTCCCCCTATAAATTAGATATTTTGATTAATTAGATCAGTGGACACAGTTGGCTTAAAGCCACTATAAAAATCTTTTATATAGGTGTCTTTTAATCCAATGGCTAGATCTACTCCTATGGCTCTTAGTCCTTATCCTTCTACAATAGTGGTAGTCTTTGACAAGGAGGAGACTAAGGAAGTGTGAACCCATGAGGACTTCTTTGTATCCCATGGCATCATCTACAAATTTTTAAATATCTGGCTAAAGCTCGAAGACCTCCATGCCTTGGTATCAAAAAAATGGAAACCACTCTTGCAAGGTAGGCTCAAGATTTACTCAATGTTAAAAGTTTTTTTATTGTTGTTTTTGACTACTGAGAGAACAAGGAATTGATCCAAAATCATTTACGAAGTTTGAATCTCCACCCTTTAATCTTTAAATCTTGGTACCCCTTCTTTAACCCCTTATTGAATCTTTGAATGAAATACCTATTTTAATTCATCTACCATATCTCCCTTTACAATTCTGGTCTGAATCAAGTTTTAAAACTATAGGCAACTCCCTGGGAAAATTTATACAAACACACTGAGACACTACTATGTTTTTCTCATATAGCCTTTTTTGGAATACTGGTCAATGTAGACACCTCAAAGGATCTACCTAAAAAATTTATCCTAGAAGTAGGTGACTATTCTTGGTCCTAACCCCTTAATTATGAAGGATTTATATTTTGATGTTGTAGCTATTTCAACACAAGGCATTTGACTAAAGATTATATAAATCATGAGTCTCCATGATGGTCAGACTTCCAACCTACCCACCTCACTATGAATGCCCTTAAATCTGATAATGATGACTTAGATTCATCTTTATATGAGTCTAAGACTACTGCTTTTAATGATGACCATGTTAAATTCACTAACACAAAGGGGGATCCCAAGGTAGATGCACCAATTTCAGGCACAAGGGGGCCAACTAATATATTGGAAACCCATGTTTCAATTATTTTTAAGGGTGTTGATGTTCTTATTGAATAACCAAGGGCATAACCATTGGTTATGGTTTTAGTGGTAGACAAATCTCAACTCTTAGAATCTCTTAAAAGTTTGTTACCTTTAGCCAAAGATTTTGTGGAAGACAAGGGGGAGTAGACTAAAGTGCAAAAGAATAAAAATGTTCGAAGACATATGGACAACATGACCCTCATTTCATGGGGGTCCTAGTTCCAAAATGACAAGGTGTGATCTTGGTTTTTCACAAAACTTAAGGTTTTGTTGTGCAAAAGTTTTGACAAAGTGGAAAATTGGTAGAAACTTCTTTGTTTCCTATCTGATCTTTGTTGGTGGTTGAACCTTTTTGCCTTTTATGCTAAAGTTATGTGGAAGATAGTGGTAGGATGTGTTTAGTTCCCTCCTAGATATGTTGATCTACCTATATGATGTTTGTATCCATATGGATCTCATAGGAGGGATATTTACTTTTATTTTTTTGAGTAGAAGTTTCATAGAATCCTTTGATTGGTGGAATATTCTTTGTTTGTTAGTGGTTCATGGTCGTAGCTAGTTTTTGAGTCTTTGCACTCTATTGGTTTTTGTTTTGTTGATCTTTCAAGTCTATCTTTCAGGATCTCTTGTAATATGAATGGGACACTTAACCCATTTTAACCTCATCTAATGAAAAAAATGGTGGATTAAGTAAACATATGTTATCATATCCTTCTTTAGTGTATATATTTTATTTATGATTTTTCATACTTAATTAATTTTTATATATTTTTTTGACACTTTTGGACTTCATTAATCTCTCATTGGACATGACTAATCTATATTTTAATCTAAAAATCCTTAGATCTATTAGTTTTCAACACTATCATCCTAGTAAGTTATCATCTATTCATATTATTATTTATTTTGAAAATAATTTTTACTATCCAGCTATAATCACTAGTTCATCAATTATAACCAAGTTATAATTCCTAATCCATTAATTCTAACCTTTGTATTTTTATGTTTCATTTATGCCTTTGTTTATTTAGTTTCCCTTGATTAACTCTTGTCACTATATTCTATGTTCATCAAAGGAGCATAGATTTCATAGAAATTCCTATACATAAAAATATATCTTAGGCCATTTCATATCAAGCAATCAAATACAATATTATGGACATTACGTTATTGAGTTTCACACAACACATTGAATATATCCATTTCACATGACACATTGTGTCTACATTACATCAACATCATTATAACTCTTTTTCCATCAAATTTTGTACCAAAATAAGGTCATAAAAAACCATATAATTGCATTTGACTGTTTAGGGAAAGGATGTGATGTCCACTCTCTCATTCATGTTAGTATTCACTCAAAATCACTATAAATACATATAACACTAATTCTATGAATACAACATATGTAACTAAAAATTCACTATAGTTTTCTTTAGCTAATTAATTTCCACATTATATTCATCTTGAGAGACTGTAAGTAATTAGATCAAATGCAAAGGAGAAGATAATTAGATATTTTGTCTAATCAACTATGTGAACAAAATCTAAAGTGTTATTATTAAATATCTATTGAAATGGCTTATAATTGTTCAAATCATAAAAATTAGTCGAGGCCAAATCATTTTATCATGTTAGAATCAGAGCCATAGGGTCACAATCGATGTTTTTTCCTACACTAGGTTATAATTAGTTGTAGATTCTATTCTAGGTCATAATTGGTGGTTGGTCAATCCTATTCCTTTTCAATATCAAACTCATATTTCAATGCTACAGTCTAGTCATTTATGGAGGCTTTTTTCTAGTCTTATAAATTAGGTATAGAGCTTTGGTGAGTTTGTTTCAGTCTTCTAGCCATTTATTTTATTTCTATTACATGCAAAACCATTTATAAAGTATTTTTGTTCTCTAATTTTTACACATTAAGGAAGATATAATTACTAGTATTTATTACATTTATGTATATCTCTCTTATGCCCTAGTTTTAGTGAGTTATTTAACAAACATATTCTATGTATGATATGGTTATGGGGAACTAGAACCATGCAACTTATAATTATCGGGTGGATCCTTATGACCCTTGTATGATTTTGGTCTCTGTGCCTTGTGCTTATCATTTGTTGGCCTTTCTCACTTATTGTGTGTCAGCGTGTATGTTACTAGGGACATCATTGGAATTTGAAGAGTTTATAAATACACAGGTGCATTAGTGTTTATAGGACATGTACATAATTGAAGTAATCTATTTAGAGATAAATTATGAAAGTACATGAAAAATTATTTAAAACATTTATAATAGAATTGAAGTAGATATAAGTAATTTATTTCTTTTCTATGCATCCATTTTTTATAGATAAGTCATATGGGACTAGCTTAGCACTCAATAAGATGCCTATTTACATACATGATACATTGTGTGTTGATTGAAAATAATGTCCAAGCATCGTAGGGACCTAATAATAATTGAAGGATAATAGAGGTCCCAGACTATATGCCCCATTTTTATGCTTTTTCTAGATTTTGTTTCTTTGCTATGGTTTTGATGAAGGAAGTTAGTTTCCAAAATAATTACAGGAAAATTTTGAAAAGCATCCAAGGTATTTGGAGCCTTAAAGTTGGAAAACATGATCATCAAATCATATTTTCCGTTTTTGATAATTTCTATAACCATTGTTTGACTATTTTATAAGAGTGCACTGGAAATATCAAAAGAGTACATTGATAATTCTAGGAAGAGATCTCTATTCATTCCAATATTTTTAGGTTTTTTTACCTCATTATCTAAAATTTCTCTATGTTATTTATTTATGATAACTATATCAAAATTCATAACAAATTAAATATTCTACTTAAACCACCTTTTATCATTTATTATTATAGAAAAATATTCTTTTATATAATCAAATATAATTTTATTATTTTTTTAAATTTAATTAAACATATCTAAACGTTATGTAAGTTAATATATTAAATATGAATGTAATTTCTATTTTCCTTAATAACATTGAATTCGATAAACAATTTATAGGCAATGAATGTGAAGTCTCTCAATGACATGAATTGCTCATAGATTTGCTCCCCTAAACAAAGCCACATATTTAATTAAAGATAAGTTCGGTGAGAGCCCAACAATAAAAGAAAACAATAAATAAATAAAAACCGTGTGAATCCCATACCAACCATCAAATATCCTCACACAAATACATTTCATACCCTGCAAACTGCTTTCAGAAAACATTCAATCTCACTCATTAATGTTTTGCTTCCATGGAAATCGCTTTCGCAAAACATTGCCTCTTTGAAGAAAAGAGAAGAGAAAAGGAATAAAAAAATGCTTTTAAATCTCATTCTAAACTTTACCTCCAACGAAAAGCGCTTTTAAATCTCACACAAGCATTCCCTTAATTCTCACTCAAACTCAAAACATTGACAAGTGATTTTTATTCTCACTCAAAACATTACCTTTAAGGAAAACTGCTTTTAATTCTCATTAACCCAAAAGAGTACTTTCAAAATGAAGAGGAAATTGGCTATATTCTCATTTTTTTTCGGTGTTTCTCTTTTCCTTTTTAGGGGAGAGGAAATTGGCTATTTTCTCATTCTTTTGGTGTTGCTGCTCCTTTTTCAGCGGGCATTTTTGTTAGATATTGTCAACAGTCAGGTAATAGACAAGTGTTTGTGGGTATTATGTACTTTCGTACTTATTACTAAAAAATAATAAATATAATGTGATTACAGTAATATTTGTTTATCAAGTCTTTACAAATTATACTACTAATTTCATTTATATTAATTAAGATTAAAATTTCAATTTGTTAACTGCTATCCCAAAATTTTTTAAAGAATTTTTATATTATAAATGTTTGTCTCGTCATAAATATTAGTACTCGCATATATTTAAGAAACCAAGGACTTGACCCATAACGAAAACTGCTTTTAATTTTCACTAACTTCAAAAATTTGCTCTTTCGAATTGCTCCTTTATGCTTTTATGGGGCAATTTTTGCTAGACATTCAAACAGCCAGGTAAAGGACAATTTTTTGTGTGTCCCAGGCACTTCACTATTCTCAAGGATAATGAATGTATTGTGATTATTGTGATACTTGTTTATTGAGTCTATAAATTGTGCCAATGATTCGGTTTATATTAGTTGGGATTAGAATTTGAACTTAACTTTGCCTGCGAATTAAATTTTTTGGACTGCTATCGTAAATTTTTTAACAAATTTTCATGTTACAAGTGTTTGTCTCGTAATAAATACTGATATTCATTATATATTTAAAAACCAAGGACTTGAAAAAAGTAGTCTGATAATTTTTAAGCCTGTGTACATTTACAGTCTATTGAAATTTTTGACGATAATAGACGATCCAAAAGCTTAAAACAAGCTACAGCCTGTCTACTTCAAGACCTGCTAGTTTTGAAGTTATGATACTATTATTATATGAATATCGTAAATTCTAAAATAAATATTAATTAAATTTATATAACATGCTACATAGGAACATAATTTTACAACATGTTTTGTTATTCAAAGAACAAAAATAAGAAGAGAATAGCCGAAATGCCATGATTCACCTGAACAATTATAATTCGTAAGCATAAATCCGTGTAAGCATAAAATCCGTTCATCCTTCAAAAATATATTTTTTACGGATGCCCCTTTATACATTTATTTATTTCTTTTTGGCCAACATAGAAAAATAATATGTTTACCAAAAAAACATTCATTGGGTAGTTTTTGGTTCAATGGTTTGACTATGGTATTTTCATATGTTCTTAAATTTAATGTAATTTATTTAAATGTCAATATATTGGTAGTATGATCAAATAGAAGTTACAAAATAAATTTTGGAATCTCAATATCTTGTTTGGACAACGTCATTGTGGAACTAATTCAAACTGACATCAAACACAGAGTGTTGTCATAATAAAATCAGCTCTTATAAAATAATCATCCAGCCTTAGTATTATAAAATGGCCAATCAAAGATGTTTACATCCTACAATCTTTGAACCCCTTTGCAATGTGTGCAGGCCATTTAAATAAATGATTGGTTTACAAAATGGACTTTTGTTGTATGATATCACTTAAAATATTTCAAGACTTGCAGGTTTGGTATGTCCTTGCCCTTCTAAACTACGTTGCCATTGATCAAGCTCACTATGAAAAGGAACATTTACTCCATATACACTTGATTGCCACCTCGTATAAAGGAATACTCAACCTTGTTTTACACTATCACTTCCAAAAAAATATAAGACTATTATTGCTTACCAAATCATGCACAAAACATGAGATGGGGTCATTGATTATGCACATAGAGCACGACCCTATACTCCCTAGTCTATGATAACATTCACTCTTTGTGGAAAGCAATAGTGTCATTGCCCAATCTCTATGCCAAAATTACAACTCCCCAAGTTTCAATTGGATGACCTCTATTTAAGCTGGTTGAAAAGCCCAATGTCTTGGGGTTGAGTCAACTGTGGGTGATTGGGTTGGACACCCATGACGAAATATGGATGGAACCCATTTCTATTTCTAAATAGTTTCCCCTCTATGTCTTAGTGATTACAATGGTAAACTATTTTTGTTACAATTGCACCGATAAAATGAAAAGAAGCAAAGAAATTAATGTCCCAAAGTCTATATTATAACTTACGTTCACCTATGCTACCAATAAATTGACACCTAGAGAACATAAAAAAACATTTTACTCATACCCATGTAATAAATGTAAAAGTCATACAAAACATGTAAGTGGTGGATGATTTCATAGAAATTTGGATAGTGATGATGAGGGGCAATTATAATGTTTTTCATTTGATGTAGTACATTATAGAAACATATCATACACATACCTCTACTTTAAAATAATTATTGGATTACGTACCTTACACCCATTACGAAATGGTTTGTAACTTACATGGTGGTGGCATCTTAACTTGACTATTTTATATTTGATTATAAAAAGATTACACCTCTAATTTGGAGATCGAATCAACAATCCAATGTCATTGAAATGGGCAAAATACTTTGAGATTATGAAGTCTATCTTATTTATTTCATTGTGATTAAAGTGAGTACCGAAGCTTTTGCAAAGTGCATGACACATAGGTGCATAAGAGGCATCTCTTGTTGATACAATATGATCGATTAGTGATTAGTCCTACATCATACAATTAAAAATAGAATATACTCCACTATTATAAAGAAAACACTTATATATATATATATATATATATATATATATATATATATATATATATATATAAATAATAATAACAATAATAATAATAATAATAATAATAATAGTAATAATAAAATATTTATTATTATTTATTCTATATTAATATTTTAAATATAATATAATATAATTATTAATATATTTTATTCATAATATAATATTAAACTTTTGAAAACATTTAAAACAAAACAATTTTTAAATTTGTATAACACTGTACTTTATTTTTTAAAGTAAAAATATTAATTTATTTTATATATATTTTAAAAATATATATACACATAAATAAAACAATAAACAAATACACCTAGTTAAGTCCCTACCATGAACATTAAATGGGTATGCAGAAGACGTTTCCATCAATTAAAATAATATTAACTTTTTTTAAACATTTAAAACATAATAATTTTTAATTTTGTATAACATTATACTTTATTTTATAATGTTAAAAATTAATTTATTTTATATATACACATAAATAAAAAAATAAACAAATACACTTAATTATGTGCCTACCATGTACATTAAATGGGTATGCAGAAGACATTTCCATAAGTTAAAATAGAATTAAATAGTGACAAATGTGATTAATGAGTTGTCATTAAATAGTTTTTATTTGAGAAAGGTGAAATAGAAGGCATTTTCATAAATTAAAATATAATTTTAGTACAATAAAAGTGATTAGTAAGTTGTTATCAAATATTTTTTATTTGGAGGTGGTGTGATAATATATAAATATCTAAACTCGTTATGATATCTAAACCATTACTATGAATAATCTTAAATTTTCCAAAGAAAGGACTTTTTGACTCCACATTAAATGCTTTAACAATTGTTCCAACATAAAAGATGACACCCTATTTTAATTAGCCCCTTATATTATTTTGATAAATGGTTTGATAGGTGTCAGTGTTGTGGGCTTTACTTGCTCCAACTAATATCAATTAGATAAATGATTCTAATGCACCTTCTAATATTTCCTCATTTCCTTTATAAAATAAATGATTAATCTCATCAGTTGATCCCATGTCTAGCTGAGGTTTTTTATGTCAAAATTTTAAGGTGGAAAGAAGTGTTTGAGATATGAGCCTACTTAAGGAAGATGAAGGCACTAAATCAGGAATCATTCACACCATTAATAATATAGCAAGGGCACAAAGGGTTACTAGATAATGGCATTCTTATCAATTTCATGCACAAATCAATTCTATTCATTATGCCATTAAGCTTACCTTATTACTCAATCTCTTAAAAAAACTTTAATTTGTTCTTATTATAGCATCTAAATTAATTCCTCAGTAGCCAATATATTTATATGTTAACTTGAGGTCTATCTTATTAAAAAAAAAAAACTTCCTTCTTACCTCCTTCGCTATATTAAATAGCTGCAACCACCTACCTAAACTTAATGCAACCTCTTTTAAATTTGAAATTTGGAGCTTGTTTGGAGTTTTGGGGAAAACATTGGGGTAGGTGAGATAGATGTAGGAAAAAACCAATAGAAAACAAAAAGGTAATAAAAGGGAATGAGAAAAAAAAAGAGACACGTAGGAGCAATGAAAGAGAATTTTGTAGCAGTAAAAAGCAGAGAAATTCCAGGCAGTAGAGAAGAAAATGTAGTAGAAGTCTATAATAGTGCAATAGTCTATAGCTAAGGAAAGAAAGAATACGTAGTAGTAAATAGTAAAAAATAGAGAGAATGAGTAGTAGTCCGTAGAAAAAGGGAAAATAGAGCAGTAGTATAAAAAAAAGAGTAACAACCTATAAGAGAGTGAACATAGTCTGTAGAAAGGAAGAAGGAGCAACAATAAGGAAAGTTTTGATATTTTTGTAACAACAACAATTATATATTATAATTATGTACAAATATTTTTTTCCAAATTTTAATATATGCATAATTTAGTGGTTATTTCTCTATTTTTTACTCTATTCTATTTCTATCTTGTATTGTCTATTAGTTACCCAACCGGGGCTGTAGTTTTTGTGATTATCTCTCTTACACAACCAATAGTGTGGTAAATTTTTTTCAACAACTGATATCAGAGCCATTAGTGAAGGGAAGCTAGGTTGTGAGCGTATTTAGACATGGAAATAGGAAGTTTAGGGTCTTGTTAGTAGCCCCCTATGTTTGATGGGAAAAATTATGATGTGTGGAGCATCAAAATGAAAACTATATTCAACTCTCTAGAACTATGGGAGTTAGTTGACGTTGGGTACAATGAGGTTACAGACATAATAGCCTTCAATGACTTAACTCAAGCACAAAATAATATGTTAAAAGAGAATAGGAGGAAAGATGACAAAACACTTAGTTACATATAAATGGCTTTGACTGATTCAAACTTTTCTAGGATATCAGTAGTTGTCCATTCCAAGCAAGTATGAGATATCTTTCAAAATTCATATCAAGAGAGTGACAGGGTGAAGCTTGTCAAGTTATAGATCTTAAAAAGAGACTTTGAGACCCTACAAATAAAAGAGAATGAGTCAATAAATAACTTTTTCACAAAGACTATGAACATATTAAATCAAATGAATACATGTGGTGATACCCTTGAAGACCATAGGATCATTGCGAAGGTGTTGATGAGTTTTCTAATTAGATTTGACCCTATAGTGATTGGTATAGAAGAGTCAAAGGACTTGAGGCAAATGATGGTTGATGAGCTAATAGGTTCTTTACAAACCCATGAACAAAGATTGAATAGGTCAACTACCTTCTCCCATGAATGAGAATTTAAGACCAATGTCAATGTGAAAGGAAGGGGGAGAAGATCAAACAATAGAAGAAAAGAAAGAACTTGCAATAGTGAAGAAGGTGGAAGACATGGCCATCAAGAACCACATGGAAGAGGAAGAGGAATAACCAACAACACTTCTAGAGGTGGATCTACACAAAGGTATGATTAATGTAGTGTCTAATGTTTTTATTGTAAGAGGTATGAACATTATACTAGTGAGTGTAGAAAGAAGGGGCATGAGATGAATAGATGAAATTATAATTTCACTCATACACAAGAGGATGCACCTATAGGAATGAGAAAGGAGGAAGCCTATTTATAACATTCAATATTTTAAAACAAAGTGGCAAGGAGACATGGTATTTGGATAGTGGTTGCAACAACCACATGAGTGAAAACAAAGCAGTGTTCAATCACATAGATAAGATAATAAAATTAGAGGTAAGATGGAAAATAATGATAAGGTTTCTATCATGGATAAGGGTACCATTTCAATCCACACCAAGCAAGGTGACAAAAGGAATTCATGATGTTTACTATATACTCAAGTTGAAACACAACTTTATCAGTATAGGGTAGCTTGTGCAAAAGGGATACAACGTCAGATTTAAGAATGGTGAGTGCATCATCTTTGATATGAGTGGCTGCAATAGAAATATAGCATAAGTCAAGATGACAATCAATCAGATGTTTCCATTGAGAATGTAGAGTGAGCTCATAGCAATGCTTAAAATAATGATGGTAGATGAACCAACTCTTTAGCATCTTAGGTACGAACATTTGAGCTTTGGAGGGTTGAACCTTCTTCATAAGAAACACATGGTGAAAGGGATGTTGCTTATAGAACATCCAAACAAGGTATATGAAGGATGAATATTGAGGAAGCAACATAGGAGTAAATTTCCCATGGGTAAAATATGGATATCTAGAGCTCCATTAGAGCTAATTCATTCAGATTTGTGTGATCCAATGAAGACCCCCTCCCTGTCCAAGAATTTCTATTTCATGACATTCATAGATGATTATAGCTAGAAGATATAGATGTACTTGAAGAATAAATTCAAAGTATTGGAGACCTTCAAGCATTTCAACGCCATCGTGGAGAAGCAATGTGGTCATTACATCAAGATTTTGAGGATGAATAGAGGGGGAGAGAATATATCAAATGAATTCATAAATTTTTTCAATGATCATGGCATAAAAAAGCAATTTATAGCTAGATATGCATTGTAGGAAAATGATGTGGCTGAGAGGAAGAATAGAACCATCCAAGAGATGGTAAGGAGCATTTTAAAGGCAAAAGGTCTGCCGAATTATTTTTGGTTGAGGCTGTAACAACAACTATATACTTTTTGAATATTTATCCAAAAAAAAAGTGTAACGGATGTAATCCCTCAATAAGCATGGAGCAATCAGAAGCTAAGTGTTGAACACCTTAGAGTGTCTAGTTGTGTAGCATATGGACACATACCCAAGAAAATAATAACAAAATGGGATGACAAAGGTGAGAAGAGTATCTTCATAAGGCATAGTGACCAATCAAAGGCATATTGATTATATAATCCCATCACCAAAGATCTTATAATCAATCAAAATATTCAATTCATTGAGCATAAAGCTTGGGAAGAAATATAAGAAGAAGAGCATATTGAAACAAGGGTTAGTGGACCCTTCATTAAATTTGAATTAGTAGGTGGTACAAACACCAATGCACCAATATGGACCCCTATTTCATAAAGGGCTAATTCAACTAGTGGCAAAAACCATCAAGGAGGTCAAGGAGTTGTTCATGAGGCAAAATTAAGTAAGGACAAGAAGATTGTAAGAAATTTATGAGTAGTCAAGGTATGAGAAAAATGAAGATGAAATAATGAATTATGCACTCTTTCTATCAGCTGATCCAATATACTTTGAATAAACAGTCAAGAACGACAAGTGGTGTGAGGCTATGGATGAAGAGATGCACACCATAGAGAGAAATGACACATGGGAGTTAGTTGACCCACCAAAAGGAAAAGAGGTCACAGAAGTTAAGTGGGTATACAATAAAAAAATACTCCTGAAGGAAAGATAGAGAGACACAAGGCAAGGTTAGTGGTGAAGGGCTACAAGCAAAAGCCTAGATATGATTACAATGAAACATTTGCACTCATGTTAAGGTTAGAAATCGTAAGGATAATCATAGCTATTATTTCCCAACACAAGTGGAAGGTGCATCTAATGGATGTGAGGTCATAATTCTTGAATGAAGTGCTAGAAGAAAAGGTCAACATAGGACAACTACCTAGATATGAGATTCTCAAGCATGAGAACAAATTGTATAGGCTGAAAAAGGTATTGTACCAACTCAAACAAGCCTCAAGAGTATGGTACAACAATATAGACTAATACTTATTAAGAAATGATTTTATCAAGAGTGCAAGTGAACCCACACTATACATCAAATCATGTAAGGAAAGTATAATGATTGTTGTATTGTATGTGGATGATCTTATATTCACCAATAATACAAATTAGTCCATTGAATAATTTAAAACAACTATGAAAAATGAGTTTGAAATGACTGATTTGGGCTTCTTGAAGTGATTTTTTGAGATAGAAGTCAAACAAATGGATGAAGGCATATTCGTATGCCAATCTAAGTATGCAAAGAAGATTTTGGAGAGGTTGAAGATGCTAGACAACAAGTTTGTGTTCACTCCAATGGAGACCAATTTTAAGTTGTCCAAAGATGATAACAGCAACAAAGTAAACCCCACACGCTATAAGAGTCTAGTGGGAAGCCTAATGTATTTGACTTCAACAAGGCCAAACATCATGTATGCAATCAGCCTCATATCAAAATTTATGGAGACACCAAAAGAGACATTGGCAAGTTGATAGGAGGATATTGAGGTATATGAATGGAACAAGGGATTATGGTGGTTTTTATGTAGCAACATATGAGTTTCAACTTGTTAGTTATACAGACAGTGATTTGGTAGGTAGCCTTGATGACCGAAAGAGCACTTTAGAATATGTATTTCATCTTGGGTTATGATCCATATCTTGACTTTCAAATAAAAAATTGATAGTGTCACTTTTTATAGTTGAAACAAAGTGTAGTAGCTAATGTAGTAACATGTTAGGCTATATGATTGAGAATGATACTTTTTGATTTGTATGAGGAGCAACAAGGAGCTTCTACGGTTTATTGTGAAAATGTATCATCCATAGTGTTGTTAAAGAACTTTGTGTTTCATAATCGGAGCAAACACATTGTAATTAGGTATCACTTTATTCGTGAGTTAGTTGAAAATCATGTCATAGAGCTTAGTTTTTGCAAGTCTGATCAATAGCTAGATAAAATTTTCACTAAGTCATTACCTAATGACAAGTTCATTTACCTAAGAGGAAGGTTAGGTGTCATAAATGTAGCAATATTAGGCCCACATAGTGTTATAGTAGCTCCAAAGTCTTTCAGTCTAGCTACAGACTCCTATAGAAAAACTATAGACTCCATTAGTCTATCTACAGACTCTTACAGAAAAATTATGGATTGCATTAGTCCAACTACAGACTCCATCAGTACATCCATGGACTCCATCAACAAAACTATGGACTCCTACAACAAATGTATGGACTCCATAAAAAAACTATGGACTCCATCAGTAGAGATACAGACTTTAGTTATGAACCTCTGGACATACATAAAAACAATGTAAAAGCATTTGGTAAGTTAAAAATAAGTTATAAGGAGGTTTTGAAAATTGAGATAAGCTTAGTTGACCATGGTAGGAAGGTCAAGAATAAGGGGGAGTGTTAAAATATTATTCTTCCCTCCTACCTCCTTTGCTATACTAAATAGCTTCAGCAATCTACCTGAATTTAATGTACCCTCTTGCAAATTTAAAATATGGAGCCCACTTAGAGTTTAGGGTAAAACGTTGGGGTAGGTGAGACAGTGGTAGGCAGCAGCCAATAGAAGAAGAAAAAAAAAAAAAAAAATGGGAATGAGAAATAAAAAAGAAGAGAGAAGCACACATGAGTAGTTACATAGAATTTTGCAGCAATAAAAAGTGGATAAATTCCAGGTAGTAAAGAAGAGAGCTCATCAATAACTTATAACAGTGCAATAGTCCGTAGCTAAGGAAAAAAAGAGAGAATGTCCAGCAGCAAATAGGAGAAAACAGAGACAATGAGTAACAGTCTATAGAAAAAGAGAAAATAGAGCAGTAGTAGAAAAAATAGAGCAACAATCTATAAGAAAGTGAACATAGTCCATAGCAAGGAAGAAGGAGCAGCAGTAAGGATAGTTTTGATGGTTTTAGTTTTTTATTTTTGTAATAGCAGTTGCTGTATTTTCTAATTATGTACAAAGAGTTTTTTCATATTTTAATATATACAAGGTTTAGTGGTTATTTCTCCATATCCCCTCTATTATATTTCTATCTTGTATTGTCTATTAATTACACAACTAAGCCTATAATTTTTGTGATTCTCTCTCTTTGACACAACCAATAATGCTGTAAGGTTTTTACGACATATTCAATTTCTCATATTCTACAAATCTGCCTTTAGTATATTAGGTTTGTCCTTCTTTAACCCTATCGGTCTTAATAAGATCATTAAGACTATTCTTTATTTGATAAAGCTCTTCTTTGTGAACGAACTCCTTACTTTGAGAAGAGATTATCATATTTAGATTTCTTCAATAACCCACACTTCCTATTCTCAAACATAAATCTATGTGCTCTCTAGAATTTATGCTTGTCCCTTATATGGCTTGTCACAATCTGAAATTGGCATGTCATCCAAATCTTACACTCCACATATCTTAAACATGATTCTAGTATTCAGGTAGACATTTAACAATTTAACATAAAAATCTATCTTTCATCCCATTCGTAGTATACAAAGATTACATATACTCACTGGCAAATTCGAAGAAGACAACAATTGCTTTTCCCGAACATTGCACAGACTTAACGACGTTCCAATGTGCTTGACCTTCCGTATCACGTTGACTGTTTTTATTTAAAATATTTAAAAATCGTCTTTCAATCATCCAATGACCTAACATTTCCTGCCTTTATTCAACGCTCCTGCTGGTAACCTTTTCGAAATTCAAGCTTAAATATAAAAATATATTTCAACTGACTATTTATTATTATGAAGACAAATTCGACTGCCCACATAATTCGACCCTGGCATGATCTAAATTGATGATCACCATAAACAATCTTCATCTAAACCAGTTGTGCAATTCCAAAATCAAAGAATACATGAGGAGGACTAACTGTAATTGATTTTATTAAAACAATATCAATTTAAGGCAAGTCCTACAAATACTGAGAATCCTGTGCTGTAGACATTGATTAAAATTGTACGGTAACAAATCCATTCATGACTCTGCGTATAGCATCAGAGATTAAGCCAATATTTATAACAGCTTTGAATAATTCAAAAATCTTATCATGCTGCTTGACACATACCCTTTTCATAGACATGGCGAACCTCATGGTCTTGCAAACATTACTTAAAACTAGGCGACTATATACCATATCAAGTTTATAATTCACAGAAAACCATGCCAGATTTACTAAAGACCAGTTTCAAGCACATGTAGGCTTTGGATTCTACATTCCAACAAACACGTCAAAGATTGGAACTAAATTATCCTGAGTTATCTGCAATCATGATCAAGCACTTCACCGAAACCAACTCAAGAAAATGAAACTGTTTGCTGAACAATAATCTATTCCTCAGATTATATAAGTCATACATCACCATAAAAACATTAATGATGATCCAAGAACAATAGCCGACATAAACTTACATATGAAAGGACATCCACAGGTTATAAAGATTTTTCGAAATATCTTACTATATTCATATTGCATCTGTAATTTAAAAACAAATCCTTCAACCTTCGCATTTTTGATCTCTTTTCAATCTTCTTAATATTCCTGAGATCCTCCTACTTGCTATCTTACCAGTCTATTATTACACCAACAATATACAAAATGTTAGTATCTTTTATTCATAGTACAATCAATCTCTTCTACAAATAACTGTCTATGTACATATTTTAGGTCTAAGAGACCTATATATTCCAGACTTCTCATCCTCCTTACATATATAAAGGTTTTTAGACCCGTCTCCTACATGACATGAGCTTGAGCTTCATTACAAATTTGGTTTATGCAAGGATATCTCAACTATAAATTTGATTTGTTCCCCTTTTCACGTAGGACTCCTTATAGTTTATCTCGTCAATTATTCCCTCCTAAAATCTTGTTTTCTCCCTTATCTATATAACAATTATCATTTTACTTACCTCCCACGTCCATATTTTCTCTTTGAATGAGAATTTACATTTTTACAACAATTTTGTCTTTACTAATCATGACACACTCCTTTAATGGACCTATCCAAGGCTTATTACAACTTAGTGAGGACTTCATAATGACTTTTAATTATGACTCAAACACTTACCTAGACTATCTAGGACCTTATTAGGTCTTTACACTACTTATTGCGTTCATACTATATTTATTTATTGCGTTCATACTATATTTAAAATGATGGAGATGATGCTCCTGCATCATTACGAGTAGGATTGGAGGATTGATTCGCTCTTAGGAAAGTGATTCCTGCACTATAGTTCCCTATTATCCACGATAAATTTCTTGAAAGAGATGATTTTGGGATTAGTCTTGCTTTCTAAATTATTATTTTTATAATAACAAGTGGTTCATATAGATGATATTCACTTTCAAAATAATAACAATAGATTATCCCTTTTTTTGACCAGTTGTTTTATAAATTAGAATTATTTTTAAAATAGGATAATTGATCCTAGGTGTAATCAATTAATTTAAACTTGTTTGAGGTGTCGTTGGTTCCTCAAGTTAATCTCTGTATAAATCCTTGCATGTGTCAAATTGAATCTGCTTGGATAAGAAAAATGTACTATGAAATATGCAATGATTTTTGTGCTCCTCTCTCTCTTGCTCCTGTAAAATCTCATGCTAATCGATATTAAATTCTTGAGTTTATTATGCATTTTCTTATGCAAAGCGCAATCACAATGAGTAAAATAGAAACAATATTATTTGGGTAGAACAATCTGGCTGTGCAATGTCTATCTGACATGGAGGTATTTTAATCCAGACCTTTTTCTTTCCAAATTTTGGTTGTTGTCTTCGTTATCACCTTTCACGTGTGCTTCATTGTCACATGTTCCCTGTCTTACATATGTAAGCCCTCCCCACATGTGGCAGTAGTATATAGAAGGAAACAACTTGTTTTTAAGTGTCATGTGAGACGGATCTGTGTATTCTTTCTTACATAAAACATCTTCAACATAACAAAATAAAATACTTGTAAAAACTTTCAACTTAATATATATAGATATATATATATATATATATATATATATATATATATATATATATATATATATATATATATATATATATATATATATATATATAAATTTATTTTAAACTAATTTTTTTCCAATAACATTAAATAAATGAAAATATTTTTAATTTTTGAAATCTTTGAAATCGCATGAAGTAAAACATCACCTTCTTCCTACAATATTCCATAATGTATAAGCAAAGCCAAAAACATAAAATTGCTAAACACATTTTGAAAATTCTTCTACTAATTAAGTTTTATTTGGTACAAAACAATAAACATTAACTGTTTCACTTGATTTGTACATGGAAAGAATTCACAAAAAATTAAATAAGTAAGAATCTTTGATTTTCACAAAATCAAAACATAAGTTTTCAAATTTAAATTAAAAATCTTAAAAAGTTACGGGAACAATTCAACTGGGCTATTAAGACTAATATGAATCGTCATTTGTAAAACTCATCTTGACTTACACACGATAACCATGCTATCTACTTCATATAGTTTGATGGCAAAGCACTAATTTTTAGCTTTGAAAAAATAACTAAATGATTGTTATGGGGCAAATTGTGGAATAATATATTTTCATGCGTTACATTGAATTTACCTTTGCAACAACATCAACATCGAGGTAAAGAGAGTATAGAAAACTAATAGTATAAGAGTTTAAAGTATTTATTCTTAATTCAATATTATATTTTCTCAATTGAAGCGCTAAGATTTATTAAAAAACCTCAGTTACTTTTTTTAACGGAATAGAATGTTTGCACCGCAGTCATTGCCAAAATAAGTAGAGCTGCCACAATAGGGAGTATATACCATGGCTTTGAGCAATGCTCTTCCTTGAATTCGTTTACCCACAAATTCCATTGACTGTTAAAATGTAACCTTGCCTGTTTTACAACTATCTCAAAGTTAAGATTCTCATCTTCATCAAAAGTAATATCCTTGCAAAGATGATTGAACATATCAGCTACTGCTTCATTACTCCTCATGTAGCTTCTAAAGATTTTCGCTTTCTTCAATATGGAAACATCTCTCTCAGATTCAATTAAGTCGTCCATTATACGTATATAATGGGAAATCACGGTTTTTTCTGGAGACGGTGCGCGCCTTTGGCATTCTTCAAAAGCCATCAAGTTCCGCAAAACTTTTTCTGTCGAGTCGTCCACATCCATTTGAGGAAGGGAAAGCGTACTCCTTTCAAATATCCTATTTTCAAATCTGGCGTTTCCTTTTTTAAATTCTATACCAGCCCCATGCAATAACTCCGCCTTAGGGTTGAATATCCTATCATCGATAGAATCTTCTCGCGAAGTACATGGAAAAGCAATATTCCTCCAGGGTGATCGTGGCAACCAAGAATGTAGATTCATCCATTGTGGCCTTCTGCAGCAAATTATACACATATGATCAGCGCCAAAACAACCATCACTTCTAGCAGCAGCACTTTCTGTATTGGGATTTGAATCTTTTAGGAAATCTCTAACCACCCTTCTAGTCAAATCCAATAGATGGTATGCATCATTCTGGATATGCTTCTCAAGTGTTGCTCTACGTTTATCAATCGATGTTTCTGGAGAGAAGGGAAGACCTGCGAATATATCAAAACGACTCAGGATTGTTGCGAGTTTTGAATCAGCATCGTCTCCAACCTCCAGTCGGAGTAGATTTCTGAGAATGGACAGAGGAATTTGGTTTTCCAACTTGATAATATCATATAAAATTGTTAAATGCACCATGTTATCTTCCTTGTTAAAAATAAGACTGAAGGGAGTTGCACCGTTTGTCTGTTCTTCAACAAATGACCTTAAGTATTCAAGAATAAAGCAGGCATCCATCAGACACATCCAGTGAAGCATTTCTCCTTTCCATTCAACTTCTGGATCTTCATAACAATTTGTGATGTCATTTTCATGTTCTCTGATCTTTCTAACTAAATCATCCAGCGTTACACCATTGAGCCTTTTCAAGGTTCTTTGAACTGCTTCGAATTTATGTTCGTCCATTGCAGAAAATTTGGGGTCCAGCTTGTGATGGTAGGGCCCTAATGACACAACCGTAGGGGCATATGCTTCCGGTTTAGCATCCATTAAGGGTTTGGGAACCTTATATATGCACACCTTGATGGATACTTCTTGGAAATTATATTGTTGAGGATCACATCTCCGTTTTACTTCAATTACCCATGATTGAGCTGAAGCAGCATACCCTTGTGTGCCTTGTGTTTGGTCATGGATTTCTGCCATCCCTTCACTTCTTTTTATGCGTTCCACTATGGAATTGAAAAGGTTCAAACTCACCTACGGACGTAACACGACAACTACTTGTTAGAAAGAAATTGGGATTTGTAATAAAGCTTTTGTTTCCATATGAAATAACACAGAATTTTAAAGTACTGCAAGGTTTATAGAACTAGAATTACCAGAAAAAGAAACAGAAGACACCGCAAAGTTAAAACTTATTAGATGTCTTTGGCTATTTTAAAAAGTCTTCTATTGTGGAAAAAAAACAGTCATCAATAGAAGCACCACGTTAAAAATGCCACAAAGCTTATCACTAAGATGATCTAACTGCAAAGAGGCTTGTTAGGCACAAAAAATAATATAGAAAGTTAGAACAATTCTAGATTTCAACGAAAGAAAACAACATTCGGATGCAACCTGCAGAGTTATGAAAGAATTAGCTCGATATCCAATATATATTTCTTGGCTTTACAGAGTTTGTATTGACCTGACTTTGACTTAGCTTTTTAGTTCATTTGAGCTAAATTAGTTCTTAGAAAAAGATCAGTTTTAGGTCAGCGGCGAACAATAGTGCAGGTTCTCTCTAAGGCGTAACCATTTTGGGATCTGGACAAGTTTTTTTTTTAATTAAAATAAATAAATAGTCCGTACATTATTTTTATGTCGATAAGTATTCATCTATTAGAGTGAGCCTTGTGTGATATTTAATGGACGATCTATAATAGATATTCTATAATCCTTGATATAGTTTAGTATATAGAGGTTCATTTGATGTGTTAGTAGCCTAAACTAATAGTTGATATATATATATATATATATATATATATATATATATATATATATATAATGAGAGTAAGCTTGATATTGCACTAAGAGTAAGTTTGATTGATAATTTGAAATTAAAGAAATTTAAAGATATAATTTATATTTTTACCAAATGTGTTTCATATGTAAATATGTAGACTTTTTAATGTAAGGGTTATTATCAATTCAAGGTAAGATCTATCCTCTAAATAACAAAAGGTATTGACTGTGTTTTTATTTTTTTGTTATAATAATATTTTTGACAGCATAGAATCATTAGCTCTTTTATACATAGCTCTATTAATGCTTTTTTTAAAGTCTT
The DNA here is from genome assembly GCA_037957365.1 of Torreya grandis. Lineage (NCBI taxonomy): Eukaryota > Viridiplantae > Streptophyta > Pinopsida > Cupressales > Taxaceae > Torreya > Torreya grandis. Next base: position 161,282 of record JARHVA010004501.1, read on the forward strand.
TTGTGAAAATGTTATTAATTATTTTGAATTTTTAATAGGTAAATTTTAATTTTGCTTGTTTGATGGGATAATGAAACCATGGCCATTCGACATCTTGGCATGCATAGATTACATATTTTTCATGCAACCATTATGCAATTTCTAATTTTAGAAGAGTAAGATGAATTATTAGGATCTAACCTTTTTTTTTGAATTATGATATGGTTGTTCATAATTTTATATAAGTACTAAATCCATTTATACTTCTCAAAAACTTTTTAAAAAGTCTTGAGGTTCATCATTTCATTTTTTCAAAAGCTTTGGTTTATCATTACAAGGTTTTTTTTGAAGGAAACTATGTGCACATGTTCTAGTTAGGGTGATCATCAAATTGAGGTAGCATTTGTCATTTACATAAGAAAAATATTTGAGGTGTTTTCATTTTTATTTATAGTATTATGGTGTTTGATGGTGTGTACTGATTTGTTTCTTATAAACATAGATCTATTAATGTTATTTCATATTGTTTGAAATTAAATAGATTTATATTCAAGTAGGATATATTAGGATAATTTTATTTATAACTATTTAGATTATAATTTTAAAAAAGTAATATGACTATGGGTTGTTCCTGGTTTGTGCCTATGCAATACATATATATTTCTCTAATAATTCTTTAAGGGTTTATAAGGTCATGTTGTCATTTTTGTCAATGTCTCATTATATCATTGTCATGTAAAATGTCACTGGATTCATCTCAGGCTCAGAAGGATTATTGGTTTATTCTTAATCATTTGGTTATAAAAAATCATACATTGGTATTTATTTTTTATGAGTTTATAGAAGGCATTTTGTGAATGCCATTTCTTATTCTAACATTTTTTTTTTAGATCTATAAGGTCATGATTTTATTCTACCATATTCTTGTCTTATAGTTTTCATAAAAATATCCATGGGTTTCTTAGGTATACACAGCATATCATTAAAATTCTTAAAACTCATCTTAAACAAACTACTACATTGGCCTTTATACTCTCAAGAAGTCCATTTTTAAAGGTTTTTTTATAATATGATCTATGTCCATAAGGACATGGCCATGTTACAAGGCCTTTAATTTTAGTTGAGGATTTATTCAAAAGTAATAGGTTGAATAATACAATATAGTATAATATTTTTTATTATTGGATTGGTTAAATACAATATTGAAAGGACCTATAGCCTTGTACAATCTAGAAACCAAAAAATAAAGCTTAAATAAGATCCCTCTGCCAGTAACAACTAAATGGGTGGCCAAGATCCCCCTCGATAGGGACTTCCACCAAAGACTAAATTGGAATAGAAAGATTTACCTAGGAAACTTCCATGAATTTTTTGCCAAACTTATTTGAAACAAAATCTCTCCCAAGAGATCCAAGTGGGTCCAATAGAATGCATGTAAAATAGTCCATACACATCCTACTGCCCTCAATTGCTAAACTAATCATGCTTATCTTTTTTGTGCCCCTCAAATGGAGGGTCATGCTGGACTCCTATCTTCTACAACATTTTTCCTCTACACTTTAGTCCACTCCCCATCATCTTCCATAGAACATGAGGCTATAGGTATTAGAATTTCATTAGATTATAAGGGTTGAGATTTATCTACCAATGAAACCACATCCAATGTTCCTACCCTTGATGTTTTAGAGAGAGTAATAAACTCCTTAATAATAGGGGTTTCTACAATCAAAATTGGCCCCTTGATTTCCAAAATTGGAGGGTCTACCTTATGCTCCCCTTTTGAGTCTTGGGGATCAGCGTGGTCTGTGTTAGGCCGATCAAGCTCATTTGAAGATGAGTTTGAATCATCATTCTTAGATTAGAGGGAATTCATAGTGATATGGGTGGGGTAGAATTATAACCACGAGGGAGATTCGTTATTTTCTATGAAGCCCACAGTCTTTAGTCAAGAGACTTGTATTAAAACAACTTCGTCAACATAATAGAAAACCTTCATATTCAAGAGGTTTGGAAAGATAATGGTCTCCCACTTGTAGAACAATTTTTTAAGGTAGATCCTTTAAGGTATCAACATTGACCATAATTCTAATGAAGGTGGTATGTGAGAAAATAGTAGTGTCTGGGTGGGTTTACAAGGATTTACCTAGGGAGTTACCTATGTCATTGAAGCTAGGTTCAAATCATAAGTAGAAAGGGAGGTAAGGAAGGTGAATCCAAATAGGCATTTCATTTAGGGGTTCAATAAGAGGATTAAAAATGAAAACTAGGGTTTCATAATTAAAGGATGGATATTCAATCTCTAGTACTGATTTTGAATCAAATCCTTATCCTTTTAATAGTAAAAAATAATAATAAAAAACTCTTAGCACTGGGGTAAATCTCAAGTCTACCTTATAAGAGGGGTTGTCAGCTTTCCTAGATCTAATTGTGGAGGTCTCAAATTTTAGGCCATAGATTTGTAAATCTACAGATGATGCCATCACTTACAAAGAGAATTTCATCAAAAATCACATTCATGGTCACCTCCTCATCAAAGACCACCACAGTAGTAGAGGGAGTAGGGTTGAGAGATTTATGAACAAATTTGAGCATCGGTTTGGAAGCCACTTTAGCAAAACATTTGGGTTTATAAATAGTCGTGTCTTCCAACCCATTGAAGCTAAAACCCCTATCTACTAGGGGAACAAGATCTAGATTTAGCATCTCATGTAGAGTAGGAGGATTCTCATATAGAAAAGCCTTCTTACCTAAAATAGGATTGGACCTAGAGGATATATCATCAGAGAGAAAAGAGTCAGATCTATCTGTTGAAGACTTCTAATGAGCATTAGGAGATGCCAGAGTGGTTGGAGCACCATCAGAGGAGAGCAAATGAGGGTTTGACCCTTTAACAACTTTGAAACTAGGAGTTAATAATAAGAACTTAGCATCTTATGGTGAATAAACTAGATGAATTATGATCTACAGATTCAATCCAAAGGGGTGATGATGAAAATTTCTATCAAGCTCAAGTGGTAAGGAGTCTACAGAGCCAACATAGTATTTTGGAGAAGACTTCATGCAGGTTGGTAGATGAGTGTTGATCCCTCTAGTTATAGGTATTTGTGAAGATAAAGGCATAGACTGTACATCTTAGGCTAAGATGATTAACTGGGTAGGATGAGATAAATCTAAGTGGTCACCATTGGGATAGGGAGAAAGATTTAATTTCATCCTAGGTAGGAAGGCTACTATAGTTGTGAAGATCATCATGAGACAGTATGTCAGTTTTATGAATACATTATAATTATAGTATATGTATTAATATAGTATAATTGTATTATATTATTATGGTCACTCAAATTTGGACATTAATACTTGGTAATATATTTCTAACCACTTTAAAATTAATTGATTGGAGTACACAATCTCTTCCTATTTATCCACCTCGCTCTATCATAAGCTCTTATATGGACCTATCCCTTTCTATGTTTCTATCTTACACGTATACAAATATTTGAAATTGCTAAAACTACTATAATCATTTGTATGGACATCTAAAATTCAAAATTTAACACATTTTGTTTAACAACATGATCAACCAGTATGGGTCAATACTAGTAGATAGTTTTGACCCTTTTGATTCAATATTTAAATTCACCATAGAAATGATCACTTTTAAAATTAAGATCCTCCCTTATAGTTTTGTTAGTATTTTTAGGATAGGTAGTGTGTGGTTTTCACCTTTTGGGTTTATACAAAATCACATCTAAGTCACCAATTCTACCACTTTGAAATTTTAGTATAGATGCACCTTACACTATTTAACACTAAGAAAATCTTACATATTCCTTCCAAATTTGATTCTAATAATTTAAATTAGTCGTTATCCAAGTCAAGAGTATATTTTATTCAAGTCAAGCGAAACAATTTCAACTATTCAAGTCATCTCTAGATGAAGTAATGTATCAAAAGAGTAAAATTAATTATAAATCTAAGTGGGAGATCTACATGGGCTTGATTTACCTATTCATACTATATGACTCATAGGCAACATTGATCATCATGGGGGTGATTGGGGTCATCTCAACCCATTATGCTCCACCCTTTATTTATAGGTTTTGACATATTGCAATCCCTATTAAGGTTTTCACTTTGATTAAATCATTCCCATGTATTATTCATGCATCCAAAGGTCAACTTTGTGAACACATACACATTTTTATGTGTCAAAGATGATTATTCATTAATTTATCTATTTTATGTAGAGTTAAGAATTGACTAGCTGATGATAGTAGTGTCAGTCGATCCTGTCCATTTTTTATGATCTAAAATTTGAACTATTACACTTATAGTTTCATTTTTCAAAATCACTATCAAATTTGTTAATAAGATCCAGACACTTTTCATCCTCAGATAGTTGGCTCATAGATAATAAAAAAATAGTCTTCATTCATTTGAATGTGCTTTTTCAATTCCAATATTTTGGTTTAATTGTACTTGTTATAATTTATTTTAAAAGATTTTATTTATTTGAAATAATTTTATCTTAATTAGATTTAAGTCCAAGTTAGTTCTAATTCTAATAAGACGTATTTTCAAACCCATTTTTTATTCAAGCATTACTTTAACAAATATTATCCTAGAGTTTAGATAAATTGATAAGTTTTTGATACTAAAATAATTTTATTTTGACATTGGATCTAATATTTAGAACTAAAATCAATTGAGTTTGGCATTGGATTTAATATTTGTCATTCAAAAAACTTAATTTTTCCTTCATATTTAGTATCTGACACTAAAATCACTTTATTTTGACATTGGATATCAGGGAAATTTACTAATCTCCATTCATAAAAAGTATCTTTTCTAGAACCTAATTTGTTAATTCTTTGTTATTGTCATTTATTAAAAAAACTAAGGATATGTTGGATGGTTACATTTTGTTTCAAGATTTATTAGTTTTCATTACAAGTTGTATTTCCCTAATAAGGACCATCATTAACACTTAAGTAATAAAATGGATGAAATCATATGCTAAATGATAAACACTATTAATGCAATTTTCTTAAAGTCAAGCATTAAATATGACTAATAATGGATATAGATTCAATATTATCTAAGGATCACATTACACTATATTTATTAGACTTTTATAACCAAAGAAAATGACAAGGCCTATGAATATGATTCTAGTAGAAATAATGGATTTGAACATGTTTATGAAATATAATATAGATAAAATAATGATACACCTAGACAAAATTGACTCTTTTTTATTTGTATCTCTATAGGAATAAAACAAACTTGATCATTCTAACACATATGATGAACAATATGATTATGTTAGTATTATTAATAAGCATACTGGGATCCCTACCATGAATGTTTCTACTTATACTATTGATATTGTTATTACATCTACACATTTGAGTTTATAGGAAACATAAGGTTTATAACAAACTAACAAAATGACTCACACAATACATTTGATAGCTACGCATCATACACCACTTACCTTGCCTAGTACAAAATCCTCTATAATTTTTTTTTTAATCATGGTAGGGTGTTCTAGTTAGAGCAAGTTATATTAAGAATTATCTAATCACTAGATTCTTGAGCTTTACTTTATAATACATTAGCATCTGACATTGTAGCATATCCTTTACCTATAGCAGTTTTAAATTGTAAACTTTAATTATATGAAGGTAAAGCGGATCTATAAGAACATATTTTATGTTTTCATAATGCATGTTTGGATTATGATTGTAATGACAAGTTGTTAACTAATAAGTTTGTAAAAATCCTAAAAGATTACACCATATATTAGTTTCAGGACATACCCATCAAATTAGGTAAAGCATTTAATCCATTATAATATTTTTTTAATTATTTCATTATCAACATCAATGGAAATATTTGTTATTATAAAATTTCTAAACTTAAGAAAGCAATTAATGAGCCTATTTTTGATTATCTACTTTGTTACAAGACCATGCTTGGCAAAATGACTAACACATTGGATGAAAGTGAATTACAAGATATACTGAAACAAATTTTACTTGAACCTTGGTAAGAGCAAATTATTTTAAAGAAATTTAGACCATTTGATTAAAAAATTATTACAATAAGATATATAAAATTTAAGATTACTTCTTCAAACAAGCTAAAATATGTATCTACATCTTTATAAACTTATACTATAATGTATCAATGAAACCCATCTTACTAACCTAAGTCATCAAATATTAAATCTAATAAAAAGGTCATATTTAGTGTTATTTATCAAACTTCCTATAATATATATATTTTTAGACACCTAAATTTACTTATTTATACTTGATAATGTCATTTTTGTCCCTATTTCATTTTATTTTAATTTTTCACTTAATTGGGAACTATTTTTCCACCTCTCTCTCTATCACAAAAATTTGTATGGACCTATTTCTCTTCTAATTATTTATCAGAAACATACAAAAGTGTTCTAATTTATAAAATCACCTATAAGGATCTATACTATCATTATATATCACAAGGTTTGTTTTTTACCATACTAAAGAGGACAAACTAGTTGGGTAAATATTGGCAGTCAATCATGACTCATATGGTTTAATTTTGACCTTAGGCCTTGTAATAATAATTTTTTACTTTTTATCCCTCCCTAGATTTTGATACATATTTTTATGACAGGTATAATGAGGTTTTATAGTTTGGGATTGATATAAAGGTACACTCAAGTCAATTAATCTATCACTTGACAATGTTAATATAAAGGCATAATAATAGTATTGCATAATGAGAAAATATTGTATATTCTTTCAATATCCAATTATAATCATTTAAAATAGTCATCAAAAATTTCCAAATGATATTTTTTTAAATGCAATTAAAAACATGATCAAGTACTCAATCCATATCGCTATGTATTAATATAGTCAAATGATTACACTTTTATAAAGGAATCTAAATGGGAGAAATATGTGGGATTGATTTCCCTCTTTAGATTATCAGATACATAGGTAACTAATTGTCATCATAGGCATGATTCAATTAGACTAACCCATTACACAACACTTTTTCTCTTTGTAATTTTTCAATCATTGTCAAACCCTATTAGGGTTTCAAATTTGGATAAGTTATTTTTAGGTCTTCCACATGAAGGTCAAATATATGCATACATACGTAATTCAAGCTACAATAGATGATTGTGACTTGAGCTTTTGTTTCTCAATATGGGTCAAGAATGACTAGTTCATGTTAGAAGTGTTAGTTAGTCCAAACCCAAATAAGATTATTGTGACCCTTGTTAAATTTAATCATAGATTTTATAAACTTACAAAGTTTATACATATTTACTTGATTTATTCATATGTCAACCAATGTAGTCAAATATAATACATAAACATGTAAGTTTTGAATTTTATTTCATGGTTAGTCTTCTTTAAATTGATTTTCACTTTGTAGAATTTAGACTTTTACATTCATCTTGCTTATCAAAAGTGAATTTCCATCTTTCTACTATTTTCCGTTCAATACATATTAACTAGTTTTAGTTCACATATTAATCAAAATTTAAATTAAAAATGTTGGTGAACCTAATTTTCATTTCGGTATTTATTTTGATTTGAAAATTATTTTAAGTTACAAAAATAAAGGGTCATGTATCAAATTTTATGACCATGAGATTCAAAAATAAGATACTAATAATGCTTCACTCTATATACATGGTTTTGTCAACTCACATCTTATGATTACGCATGGAATTAAAGTAAAAGATGGTTCAAGATAAAAATTAATTATGATGGAATTCCTATCTACTATATACAATAAACTAGAGTTACTTGTAATAGAATTCTTATCCAATATATGGTATAATCAACTAGACTTACTTGTATAATCATATTACTTAAGAGTTGTACAAATGTCTTATATAAATTCCCATTAATGCCTTTGCATTATAAGTGATTGGGTGTTGTAATATTATTTTAGTATGGTTATATGAATTATTAAATCATTGGACTTATTATATATAACTTATATCCCCATGGATAAATCAAATGATGACTATCACTTACATATTACGTATTTTTGAAAAAGTTTATGCATAACTAAAAAAATTTACTATTCATGATGCACCTTATGAGTTACCCATCCAACATAAAAACATGAGATATATCCTAAACTTATTCATAAAAATTAAATCCTTAAATTTGAAGTGGATCTCTATAATTTAACCACCTCTTATCATGGTTCCTACAATTCATAGATTTATTGTTCTGATTCCTTGAGTTACACCTCCTATAATATCATGTTCTCCCATAATAACAATTAGAGTTAAAAATCATAGATTTAAAAACCATCATTGATATTTCACCTAATAATTTATGTTACAATGTTTTTATACCACCTTTTCAATTAGTTCATTATAGATAACCTATAAATATTATAACTGTATAGAGAAAGATTTAAATTACTACATGGGTCTCTTAAGAGGTTGTGGTAGAAACTCTAAACCATAAACCAAATCTCTCTCCTTGGGATAATGATAAAATTTATTATCAAACTTGTGTCTTTATATATGATACACATAGGTATGCATAATAATATTCACATTTATGGTCTTCTATTTATAGACATTTATGGACAATCAATGGTTATCCGTGCTAGAATATCCTTTATGATTCATTGATAGATCTTACTATACCATAATTATTTTTCTATCTTTTCTTATACATTTTATTGATTTTATGTGCCTTTCTCCCTTGATATTTATCTCTATTTAATTTATCTTCCAAGTTTGACATTGATGTTTTATGCTTGGTTTGCACTGACATTCTTCTATCCCCTTGGTTTATGATTATTGTTATCTTTTTGTGGCCCTTTATCTTTGATTGTTGATCAAATTCCAAAAACTTGTATATAATTATTAATGATGAAAACTAATATATAAATATTTTCTATCCTAATGAAAATGAATACTATTAAGAAAATAATATTACAAAAGGCAATGCTTATGAAAAATAACTTGTATTGATTTATATTGAATGATTAAAATAATTAAAAACCATGAATCAATAAGCCTCAAATCAGAATTGAAGTTGACATGTCAAATTTAAGACTCCTAAAAGCAATAAAACTCAACATGTAATTTATAATACCTACTCTTTTTAGTAAGTTTTGAATGAAAGTGTGTGTGTAACTCTAAAAATATACAAAAATAAACTAAACACTAATATTAACCTATAATATTAATATCAACTTAAGTTCAAGTTCAGTTACAAAAATAAATAAATTTTTAAATTTAGAAAAATATCAAAAATAATATTAAACTATAATTTTACACCCTCTTATGGTCACGAATAGACTCTGAAAAATATTTAAAATGTTCATAAAATGAGAATATAGGTTATGGTCGCATTGGTATTTTTTATATGGTCATTTTAGCATGAAGATGGGCTTAAATAGAGTTACAGATCAAAATTTATCACCTCTTTAAGTTCAGCCTCTTTTTATGCATCATTCTCCTTTAGTTGAAAACAATTTGGCTCCTATGATATGATATGATTTTACCACTTCAATTTATTTTTATAAATATTATTTAGCTTCCATTCTGTAATCCAAGCATTTTCTTCCTACTCCAATCCTTCCCACGATACCAAATACTTGTCATAACTTCCTTGTCTTATGCTTATTATCTAGAACCTACACTATCTTTTGTTTCCTTTTATTTAATAACTTTTGATTCTAATCAAATTATTCATATTATTAACCTTCACCATATTATCCATGGAAATCATATAAGTCATAAACACTAAGAAATGAATAGATATCAAAATTTGATGATAAACTCACCTCATAAACACTGTCACTAATTATATTAACAAATATGCATGGTCTAATTTTCTTGTACTCCAATTTGTTATATGTGCCTTTTAGAAATGTCACTTTCCTTAAGTAATTCATCATTAAATATATTTATTAAATTATTTTGACCATATTATGATGTATGTTATTTCTTTATAATTTTCATTACTTTCCTACAACTTTGTTCTTTCTTATTTTTGTAATAGTTGAATATGTTCTATAAAGACTTTTACATCATCACTAACTTGTTCTATAGTTGCTAATTGTACTAGATCTAAAACACTCATAGGTTTTCTCCCATAAATAATATAAATTTATGGTTATCTTATTAAGTTATTCACTAAACTATTATATTCAAACTAAGCTTGTGGTAAAACCATGTCCCATTGCTTGGGCTTCTCTCTAACTATGCATCTCAACAAATTTCCCAAGTTTATGTTTACAACTTATGTCTATCAATCTATTTCAGGATGGTATGCACCATTGAATTGTAACTTATTCCCTATCTTCCTCCATAAATTCATCAAGAAATGACTTAGAAATTTTGGGATCCTATTAATGTAATGGTTTTTGGAACACCATGCGATCTCACAATATCCTAAAAAATAGTTTTGTAACTCTAGTGGCATCAGTGGTTTTCTTACAGGAAATAAAAATAACCATCTTATAAAACTTGACTATAACAATTAAAACTGAATAATTACCTCTCTATGTGTTTGGTAATCCCTACACAAAATCCATACTTAAATCTACCCATGATACCCTTGGAACTGATAATAACATGTACAACCCTATATTTTGTGCATGCCCTTTTACCACCTAATATATCATTCACTTTGAAACATATCTTGTAACATGTCTCTTCATATTTGGCGATAAAAACATTTCCTCCACCAAAGATATTATTTTTTTCTTAACAAAATATCTAGTCAAACCACCATTGTGAAACTGTCTTATAATTTTGTCTCTTAGAGATCCAATTAGAATACATCACTATTTCCATTTGAAAAGATATCCATCCTACAGAAGATACTCTTCATAAACATTATTTATATACGTTATCAATGGATCGCTACATTGCTCAACTTTATTACAAAAATCTTAATCAATATCATATACTTTATTTATAGATTCAAATTCAACTACTTCACTCACCATAGTATTTATCAAATCCACTTGCATGATCAAAGCATAAACTATACAATTTTTTCCCTAATTTGTTCTTCCACATAAAATTATAACCATACGAGAAATACGAACACTTTGCATGCCTAGTATTTAAATAATTTTAAGTGTTCACATATTTCAAATCCTCACGATCATTAAATAGGATAAACTCCTTAGTAACTACGTAATGCCTCCAATGTCTTAATGCTTGTACAATGTCATAAAATTCAACATCATATAAATATGTGTTTGTGCGTTTTCCCTAAGTGCTTAGATAATAAATATGTGTTTCTTATTGTCTTATTTTATGTGTTTGTTTCTCATTATGTTTGGTGTGAATTTGGAGTATTTTCAAAGGAATTTTAGTGTCAATTTTAATAAATGAGTGAATATATTTCCTACTGTAATGTTAAGGTAACTTATCCTTAGCATAACATTCATACTACCCTAAGAAATTACCAAAATGTTGACCACAATTTTGCCTTAGGTCAAATTGGGTCAATACCTACAATTTTAAACTTTCCATAAGGTAATATATGCTTGAAAATGGTGACCATGGTCCTAAATGAGGTCAAGTATTACCTTGAGGATCATACAAAATGTTTTGTCCTTTGTCATATTTATCCATTTTTCTTAATATCCTTTTTATTCCACCATTTTGGTCATTTTAAGGAATTGTACAATTTCATCAAAAGGACAAATCTTTAAATAAGAGAAATGACATATTTCATGTTATATAAATATCATAGAAGTATTTTAAATTTAAATATTTTAGGTCTACTATAAAATATAAGAAGACCACCTACAAAAAGTCAATTTTAGATGTTTGTATTGATTGGGGTGACTTGTCTACAAGTGTGAATGCTTCGGGAAGGTGTGTTGTCATCCCCAAAAGAAATTCTTAGGATTAGGTAGTTTCAATAGATCTAAAATTGGAAATAATAGTTTCCTCTCTCCTATTTGTCCCTCAGATAACTCGTAAAGGGTCAATGGTTTTCATTTGGTACAAACTAGAGAAGAGGAGGTGGAGTGAGTGCACTTGGAGGATGTTATGGGTACCTATGAGATTTCATTTTATGATAATAATTTTAGGATTGGTGGTATGTTTTTTAATGAATAATTAATAATGTTTTTGGTACCTATAAATTGCCTATGCAATCCTACTGGCTTAGGTTTTCTCATCTAGTTTCACTTTGGATATTGGTCTGTGTGAACCAAGTAATGTATGTAGACTGTCAGAGCATATCCACCCATGTCATGTTTAATTCAACTTGGTTTATCATGTGTGACCATGGAAGATGGGCAAAATCATTCCCTTACTCTAGAAGTGAACACCAATGAAAGATAACAATAGTGATTTGATAGTTTCAATGTTTATCCTTTTTGTGAATGGCTTGAATTCAAGAGTAATACAATTGTTTTCAAACCCTCAGAGCATGGTTAGTCAGATTATCCATTGAATGTTTATATTTATGTGATATCAATGATGACACTTTAATATGTGGCTAAATATAAAGAACCTGAGATCAATGTTCATAGAATTGAATAAAGTTTCATAATTGGATGGTTTACTTTAGTTTCTCTGAAATGGGATCTTGCCCCACATAGTGTCATCTCATGGTGAAAGTCTGTAAGGTATGTGTAAGTCTAATAGATTTGTTATTAAAACCTTGACCTAGAGGTAAAATCTTAACATAATATGAGTTTATTAGGTCAAGATAGAATGATGGTTGAATTGGCTTTAACCTCATTCAACATTTTAGTGGGAGTTCTTAGAGAACTACAGTGTCAAGAAGCTAAAATGAACCTGAAACATTTCAAGTATCATCTATAGTGCATTGATGATAAAAAGATGAATGAAAAAGTCTTAATTCATTGTGTCATTATGAGTAGGATTTAATTTGAGGTAAGTGTTTAGGAAGTGCTATCGTCACTACAACTACTCAGATGGTCAGATACGTAGAAAACCCAGTCTATGCCTATAAGGACTAGAATTAAACATGAATCTCAAGATTATAATTTTGCTCATGTGATCTTTCCAATAAATGTGATAATATTTCATGGGATAATGTAGGGTTTATGAGACTCACTAGTTTGCATATGAAAACTCAAATTGGCCATTTTTGCCTCAATTTATTTTAGGGGTGTCTAGAATGCATAACTAGTTACCCAAAAGATAACTTCTTTCACTCCCATATGTATGGATGAGAGGCATGAGATATTGATAACTTAGGTAGAGTTGATAGAGGTCATGTAATTTAAATCACTATCATTGGTTCAAAGGTTAGGGGACTAAACTTTAAGAACCAATGTTAAGATCCTAAACTACCTAAAACCTTCATATAAGACTAATGAGAAAGAGATGAATATAAATGAATCCATAAGGGGTAGATTAGTTTGGAAAATTATTTTTATATACATTTACATTTTTTAGGCTCCCCACCACCTAATTATTATGTACTATAACTTATATGGATGGGTCAAATCCTATGTTTTCTATAGTAATTGAGGTGATTTTAAGTTACAAAAAGGAACAGATGGGTGAAAGCTAAGGTGGAATGTGTGTGGAGATGTGTTCTGACTCCTCATACCCCATTCTCACATTAGTCATGTATGTAGACTCCTCTATAAAGATGATTGTTGTAGGAAGTTTTAGATAAAATAATAAGAAGCAAGGTAATTGCCAAGTTGAATATGAGAAGTATGGTTTTGAGTTTTCTTGAGGTCTATTTAATAGACCATAATACAAATAATTTTTGAATATGTGTCTAACATATCTACAATGAACTCTCTTGAGTATATGCAAGTCACCCCAGTGACAAGTGTGAGAGTTTATGCTTAGAGGGCTAGTGAAGTACAATAAGGAAGTAAATAAAAAGAAGAAAAAAAAAGATTATCAGTTAGAGGGGTACATAATAAATTACAACAATCATGCTTACACCTTATGAAGTTATTATGTATGTGTCAATGACCTCCAATCTTGTTCTAGATAGTTAGTGGAATCCTCATCAAGAAGAGTAGTTATGAGAAATATAATGAAGTATCCATACATCAACTCCAACTTCAGGAGGATTTTATATTTTAAATGGACACTTGTCTAAGAAAACCTCATGATATATTTTCTATATCCTTCTCTTGCATTATAATTGGTCTTCAAGACTTGAAACTTGGCATTGCAACTCTCCAACATCACTCCTTCTCTCTCTTGTCCTATTGCTCTATATATTGAATCCATTTTGGCATTGTATTGAATCCAAAATTGGTATGGGAAAGACTTTCTAGTTTGACATATTTTTTTGACTTTTATAAATTTATTAAGATAGTTTAGTCTCTAAAATTCTTACCTAAGTATATCAATTAGTATACTTGGAAGACAAGTGATGATTGTTTCTCCTTGCTTCCATTCTCCTCTTTCATGTATTGTGTAAGTAATATTTATTCTAACATGTTTTATGAAGTGTAAGTGATTTTTTGGTGTATTTTATTTGTGATTAATATTATTAGTGCCTAATATCAAACCTTCTATTAATTCCCATTTATAAATACATGGTGAATCTATCTTCATATAGAAACACTTTTGCTAGAATAACCTTGAGTTGAGATAGCTTTTAGTAATTTGCCTTCATAGTGTAAGTTAATGTATGTTTATGGAGATATCCTTGGTGTATAATCTCCATTAGTATAGGTTAATTTCATTTTTATTCCTCACTTTTCACCCCAATAAGTTATTAGACTGGTGCAATTAAGAACCTAAATAGATATATCAAGGGAGTTAAATGATAATCTAGAGATCTATCTCTTGTAGAAATCTTTCTATATTCAAAGATAGTTCCATGTTATCCTAAATTTAAGAAGGTCTGATTAATTTATCTAGGGTGAAAATTTAGAATATAATAGCTTTAACATGCTTGATGGGATGTGTATTCCAAGAAGGTTGTTCAATGTGGATGTTGGTCTTGACAACAAAGAGGCAATAATAGTGTACTTCATGCAGTATCTAGAAAATATAATAATTGACTCTTGGTTGTATATTAGTGAATTATTTTATACCTAAGGTAAAAATAATATCTTATAATAAAATCATTATTTTTGATTTCCAAGAGCTTATTTATTATTTAGTCAAAGCAACCATATTTTCTAGCACCCATCCTTACCCAAAGAGATCCTACTTTGCTCATAGACCTATAAGAAGGATTTTGATTAGACCAATTTTGAAAAATCCTAAACATATAATGGAAAGTAACCTAAATTATACTTAATTCAATGTATATATTCCTCTAATACTTTCCCATTATCATGACATTCCCACATCAATCCTTAAAAGTGTCCATTCATACACAGGTGAGACTGCGATTACTCATATTGAAAACATTATAAATATTTCCAACTTATAAAATATACATCATATCATTGAAGATAATATATGAATTATGTTTTTGTATATTTATTTCAAGTGGAAGTGTATTGATTGGTATGGTACTTTATCTCCTGATTCTATCACTAAATGGGCTGAATTGGGTGATGCTTTGAGGAAAAGGTTTGAGGATAAGAGTGACAACTTGTCATTAACTGAGGAGCTGACTAGCACAAATAGATAACCTAAATAATATATTCAAGAATATAACATAAGGTTTTATAATACATTGGATAGGATTCCAATCTTGGTAAGACCTACTACACATCATGTTTTGTCTTTATTATCTTAAGGCTTTTGACAATGATATTTCTATGATGGTATAATCAATGAGAAGGGTTACATTGTCTAATGTCTATGAAGTGGATATTATATCTAAAAAATGTTTGATTTAGGTTGGGAATATTTATCTAATACCCCTATTCCTCTATTCCCTATTTTACAAATCTTTACACCTATTATTGCTCCCATCCCTACACCAAAACATATTCAAGTTGCCCATAGTAAGTATAAAGAGGTAGAGAGAGATAGAACTTGAAAAAGATATTTTAGGTCAAAATAAAATCAAATAAAAATGGAAATGGAGATCTTTCCAACTCCACTATCAACACAATTAGTCGTATCTAAACTATCAAGGCAATAAACCACCCTTTCAAGGTCAACTTCATGATCAAGGGTAGCTAGTTCAAGAAAAATAATATAATGGTTATAATCCTAATGATACCTCAACCTAAATATAATTTTTACCTACTCAAAACCTCCTTGATCAAAAACTTGAGGGTTAGTCTCCATGGGATCAACCTCATTCTCCATCTACCTATGTTAATGAGCCCTTAAATCAAGTTTTCATGGCACATTTGAGAATAATGTCATCCATGACATAAGATGAGGTTCCTATTGGAGGAGAAAACAATGGAGAGAGTGATAAAGAGGGGCCTAATTTATTAAATTGGCATCAATAATACTCATGTGTTTTGAATTACCAAGGATGATCAAGCAAAGACTTAAGTCCTATAACTACAAATACAAGGTAAAAGCGAAAGCTAATTGAAGATATTCAAGGGGTTGGTAATGGTCCATCAATGATATTTAAAACACTCTTAGGGGTAGGTATGTATAATGAAGTCCTAAATGTACAATTAGATCAAATAATGTAGAATCATAAGAGTCTTTTCACACCTAATAATTATCAAGTTACATGCAACACTATTCTTATTAGTGGACAAGCTAAGATTATTGGCTCTTTCACTAACATTTTAGAGTATATGAATAAGGATCATGTAAGTGTATCAATGTAGGTTACACTATAAATACCTAGACAAGAAAATCTACTCAAAGAAGAGCTATCCAAACTTAGAATAGAAACAAAGTAGACTAGTAGGAAAGGGCAAACTTGACAATTACTTTGAAACATAGTGAGGAATAACCAAACAAAATTAATAAAGTAAATAAACCTCCTCAATTATCTCTCTATCATCACTTGCGATGATTTGGTTCAATTTTGTTTATTAGTAGTAGATCAAGTACTTTAAGTATGACTAAACAATTAATGATAAGTTAAATTTGAAGTATGGGCCTCATTCCAAGGGTGTGTTAAAATTGTATGGGTTTACTTCCAAGATAATTGACATATTCATATGTTTACAAATTTTTATTCATGCTCATCCTACTTTCACTATTTCTCAAGATGTTGTGGTTGTAAATGTGACACCTAACTTTTCCCTTTACTTATCAAAAGATTTTACTTCTAAGATTAGAGGATACTTGATTTCAGATTTATCCTATATGGAATTTAAGACTAGGTATGGTGCTAAAGTGTCAATCAAATCTAAACCTCTATATAAATTTCATGTAGATCCATATGTGCCTTATACAATAAACATGAATTGCAATATCAGTGATGAAGAAGATCATCCTAGTGATCAAGAACCATCACACCTCTTAAAGACATAATTAATGTATAACTTGATGAATGGTGAATTGAGTAGTATGGAATTGATTGAGATAAGCATATTAAAGAAATAGGTATTGGTACATATATCCTCCATGAATAATGTGATAGGTCTTATTATAACCAAACTATACACACTAAGATTAGGTTGTTCATGCCTCTAAAAATTTGGATAATAAGGGATTACCTTCATGCCTGTGGGATGCCTATAGTATATTTAAACCTATAGGTTAAAGGGATAGCTACATTTACTTATCTTTTAGGTTCACACACTAAAATAGACCAATCACAATTGGGGGTGAAAATGGAAGAAGTAAAATGAAAGTAACCTATGATAATGGAGGTGATCGACCTAAGATATATCCATAAAACACATGTGTATATGCACTATGAAAGAATACTACTAAAAATAACGTCAACTCAATGTTTATCTAGCATGATTGTTTCTACATGGAGGCCTATATATATGCATATCCATAGGTGGGTGAATAGGAGGATTGCTCCTAGACAATACTAGTCTCTCTCATGTTGTAAGACGCACTTAACAAAAACATACACTTTATGGGGCCTATTATAAGAGATGCTACTACTCACACAATTCATAGAAGAGACGAATAGAAGCAATTGAAAGATATTGATCACTTATTATATAATTACACTACTTACCTTACTTAGGAAAGAGTTTAAGAGACAAAATAAAATTTAGAAGCTTTACTAAAATACAAATCAAGGTGTTAAACTATCAAGGATTCATCATAATAGGTGGGTATTAAATACAAATGCCAAAATGACCTATATATATATATATATAGAGCATATGAGAGGGGAGAGAAGAAGTGATGGGTCTTTTTCTAACCAAATTATACACACTAGGATTAGGTTATTCTTGGCTGTCAAAATTTAGATAACAAAGGATTACCTCTAGGCCTATGGGATGCCTATATGAGAGGTAAATCTCTAGGTCAAAGGGGTAGCTCCCTTTACTTATCTTTTAGGTTCACACACTACACTAGACCAATCACTATTGGGAGTGAAAATGGAAGAAGTAAAATGAAAATAACCTATGATAATGGAGGTGATATACCCAATATATTTCCATAAAACACACTTGTATATGCACTTTGAAATAAGACAACTAAAAATAACATCAACTCCATGTTCATCTAGCACAAGTGTTTCTACATGGAGGAATATTGATATGCATATTCATATGTGGGTGAAAATGAGGAGTGATTGTAGACACTACTAGTCTCTCTCATGTTCCAAGACACACTTAAAAACACATACACTTCATGGGACCTATTATAAGAGATGCTACTACTCACACGATGCATAAAAGAGTTGAATGGAATTAAGGAACATGTATTGATCACTTAACATCTAAGTAAACTAGTTAACATATTTAGGCAAGAGTTGAAGAGAAAAAAAAAACTTTAGAAGCTTTAGTCACATATAAATCAAGGTGTCAAACTAGCAGGGCCTCATCATACTAGGTGTTTACTAAATACAAATGCCAAAATTACCTACATATATAGAGCATATGAGGGGAAAGATTAGAAGTGAAGATGAAGGATCAAAATTCCAAGTGTTAAGACTTAAAATGAGATAAAAAATAAAATAATGAAATGGAAAATAGATTGAGAAGATGTCATGGACAAGTGTCCATCATACATGAATCATTCTCATTCAAGTTGGCATAGAGACTCTTGACTATCCTTCTTGAAATTACCTTGCTTGGTGATGAGTCCACTTGACTGACTTAAATAGACTTCGAAGTATTTGACACATATGCACTGACTTTAGAAAGTTGAATATTGATTTTTATAGTCATCATATGCCCCTCAATTGATGAACTCTTTATGGACATTATTTGTTCATTATTTTGGAGTCACTCATTAGTCTTCTAGGCTTAAGTATTCACACTTGTCACTAAGGTGACTTCCAATTTTTCATAGAGTTTCATTGAAGATGTGTTAGGAAAATAAATTATACCTACTTTATCTTTTTCTCTATTAAATAGAACTTAATGAAACTCAAAACATACTTATCATTATTAACTTTGATAGTCACATTGCCCCCTCAGTATCTTGTTCAAGACTGATTGCAGTGAATAGTATAGCAAAGCAGTTTTCATGTATCACTTTGATTATATTTGAGTATGAAGATATATAATAATTCTTTACACCCTCCATAGTGGATTTCATATAATCATTTCATTTTGCACCTATATAAAAACTCAAATCCTTTAAGAAACATAGTACTAGATTTATTCGTACAAGAGATAATATGGAATATCTAAGTGACGAGGATAATAGAAGAGTTAAAATTAAGTCCAAAACAAATTAAATTACATTTTAGCACTCTTATATTCGTAATTATCCATATCTTATTCATCAAGTTCAAAAGAGGGTTTTAAGAGGTTTTTATGACATTATGGATTTGATTCATAAAAAGTTAAACATCCAACCTTAGAACAAATTAAAAAAATTTAGATTATATGACCATACTCAGCTACCCCTTAGTGATTAAGGAACCATTAAAACCATCTATACAAATATGAGCAAATGAAATTGGTTCTTCAACTAGTTATTTACATTATGGATATGTCTCAGAAAGGATTAGGCCAAAATGATCACTTATTTGTTGTTCCATAAAATCCAATGATTATTATTAGTCTTACATTATTATATAAATTTTATCAAAGTTTTTATAAGGTTTTCATGGTCATATGAATATATTTAGGCATATTGAGGTTTCAGGCATCATTTTAGGCCTGATCGACTTAGACTATATTTCTATGTAAGATCACTTATGATGATTTTCAATGGATGTAGGTATTCATATTTACCTTTCAACATTAAAACCAACCTTAAACATCATATAATAATTAATTTAAGGTTATCTCATTCATTCATTCAACATTCATGTACCCTACCTATGGTTTTGCCTTGACAGAGGAGTGTCCTCTATTTGAGACATAATAGAGGGAACCTCACCTATTTGACTAGACAAATTAAAACAATGAGATCATAGTTTAGGTTATGATGATGATATTTAATAGTTTTAAAGGTTTTATCATGCTCTAATAAAATTATACACTACAAACCCTCAAGATTAGCTTTTATGCTTGAGTACTATGGTAATCCATAGGTGGCTTAGTATGAGATTTAGAAGCCCAGTCTAGTTCAAATTTATAACATGTTTATTTACCTATAAAAATCACATGATAATGTTTTTTAAAAGTGTGATAATGGTTTTAATGTTTTCATATCCATCATGTACATATTTTCATTAATTAACTAACATCTTTCTTTTCTTAAGATAATCTGTAATATGAGAGTCCAAAATGTGGGTGTTGTCAAGAAGTCGGTCACTATAAATGCTTGATCATTGCATTTAAATTTTTTTTTCTTAATCCATTAAATATATATAAAAACTTAATGAAATCATCTTATTCCTTAGAATCAGGTTCTGATCTCTCTACTATTAATGCACTATAGGTCTACAGTCAGACTATAGATGTTTCATTTGGAGAATCATGAGATTCCTATAGGTGGTCATATACTTGACTTACCTTACATATATTTTTATATAAATGTCATTATAGCCATCACACCTAAATATAATCATTTATTCTTTGAGATCATGCATCATTTTCTTACTAATAATGCACTAGTTGTCAAATTCACATTATGTTACCACAGGTTCATTTAGCCCAAAAGGCACTGTAGTTATTGAATGTTCCAAATATATATTTTTTTGAGTTTAAACTTAACTTACCATCCTCTTCCTTTTACCTAACATCTTCTTCTCATGTTCAAATGTGATTTATAGGTCTATGATGCAAGAATGGAGCCATATTACTTACTCAAGACCTCATAAATACTTATCAATAGATGATATTATGTGGTGTAGAGTCCCTTCTTTATAAAGATTAAATCAATTTTTCTTATTAAGAAAATTTCTCAATATTTCACATATATACATTCCTTTATCTAGTCTTGAATTCATTTTATGACCCCTAAGTGACTTGAAAATCTCATTCAAGTATTGAGATCAAATACAACATGTGTCTTATGTTTTGAATGGTCTTATCACTCTCCATATATACCTATAGGTTACTATCATATTTAAGTTTGAAAATTCCTTAATCATAGTCTTATAATCCTATCTCAATAACCCTTGAGGTCCCTCAATGCAAATATTCCATGGGGAAACTAACTTCCATGTCTTTATGGGAGAAACATAAGTGTATTATCTTTTTCTTGAAGGCACTCATATAAGATATAACGCTATAACTATGGAAAGCATGTTCTATACTAGTTTATCACCATTGGAATAATGAGAGGGTTTTTTTATGTATTATCATGTTCACATGTGAAAATTAGGTTGAAACCAACATGAAAATGATAAACCAACTCTGAAAAAACACATACATCACATGGAAGCATTAAACCCTTGTAAACATGTAAGAAATCTAAGGTGTTGGGGATGTGTATGTTGTTTGATTACACCAACAATCTTACTGATTTTTAATGAAGTAAAAGCCATAAAACTTAAGATGATGACAATGAATTAGAAGATCATAAGGAGTATTAACACCCACCAAGTACACCTATTACAACTATTGTTCTGCAGTCCATACTATCTAAAAACCCTTTGACATCTTTGACACACCCAAGAGAGTGAAGAGAGAGAGAGAGTGATTAGTTTTCAGCAATTTTTATATGCATCAAAACTATCTAAGCTTGGATATGATCTATGGGGTTTTGAAGCGACCCTATTGGAATAGTCAAACATGCTAGAATGGTTATGCAGTCCATATAAAAACTAGAACTCCCCATTTTTTCAACTATTCTTATTGACTTTAAACTTGAACCTACAAAATTCAAGTTCAAAAATTAAAAATGACACATTTCTAACATGTGGGACATTATATTGCACTTTGAGACACTTATCTTTAGTTTAAATCCATACAACTCATTTAAATACCCAAAAAGTAGCATAATATGACATAAGACAAATGTGGTAAGATATTATAACACATTGCATGACCTTATTTAGGACCATGGTGAACATTTTACAACCTAGGAGACCCTATGAAAGTTTGAAATTACAAGGGTTGACTTATTTTTACAATGGGGTAAAATTAGTTAATTTTTTGACAATCTTCCAAGGATAACATGATTGCTATGCTAATGACCAGTTGCCTTCTCCTATCATTGAACAATGAAGTATCTTATACAATACTAGTGACATTTAAATGCCTCTAAACTAACAAAAAACCAAATTAAATGGACAATAGGGAAACAAACACAAATAAAGTAAGTAGGGCACACACTTGTGTCCTCATGAACACTTAGGGAAATCACACACTAGCTGAAGAAAAATAATCTAGGTACAATCTAACCTGAACAAACATTATCCATCTAGACCAAAGGGAAAATTTTCACCATATCTTACTCCATGAAATGAAGGGATATCTAAATCATGTTGTCTTTTTAGCATTGGCCTTGATGTATTCAATTTATTGATTTTTACCAACCTCTTTGGCATGATATTCAATGCAACTACAACATCCACAAACATATCACATATGAAAGTGAAAACTTATTTAATTTCAAAAATATCAATATTATCATGATACTCCTCAAATTTAACTTCCATTGATGCTTCATTTAGTCCTTATTGCTATACTACCATGGTACTTTGAATGAGACTACATTTCTTACCAATTGTAAGATCCCCAAGCTCTTCAAGGATCTTTGTATAGTTAATCAAATTTTCATCATTTTTCTCCATGAGGACATTTTGTTCTATCTTATTTTGCACTTTAATTTAAAATTTACAAATATCTTCAAGTTCTTCATGAAGATCAATATGCTTCTACTAATCATATTTACTCTCTTTCTTCTCAAGAAACACAACCTCTTAAAACTCATCCTATTGACCATGTAAATGAATTTCATAGTCATCATAAATTGCTCTATCATTTTTATAGACATTTTTGTTTAGTTGTCACCTTAAATTCCTCTTCAACAACCTCATTTCTCTCTCCTTCAAGAACTAGATTCTCAAGACCTTCATATTAATTGAACATGTGCTAATAGGTCTTACACATGTCTTGATCAAGGTCCCTATGAAAAACTAAAACTTAATCTATATATTTTTTTCTTGACTCAAGAACATTAACTTGTACTTTTCTTGACTAAGGGGAGTCCTTATAGAGAACTTTTCTTCATAAACACTTGTGTCATCTTTTTGACTAGTTGTAAACTAAGCTTGTTCTTCTTTACTTGCCTCCCATAGGATGGGTTATCTTTCAAGAGGAGATAAGGTGGGATGTTGGTGAACAAGTTGATGGGTTGGAGAGGGAGAAGGAGGTCTGATGGAGGTCTCATGAATGGTCATGGGGATGGAAGGATACACTTGAAAGAACTCTTGGAGGGGAAGAAGGTTCTGTTAAGCTATAGATATTTCATTTTCCTCAATAAGCACCTCATAATTTTCATTGCCTTATTAAAACTCCACAAATTCAAATTTATTATCTAAATTCTCAACTAAGGCTTTTTTTCATGTTAAAAATCTTCTTTGATAGAGCTCTAAGATGGACAAGCTATAGGTTCTTTAGGGGAAAGAAATGAGGATTGAACACATACAAGGTTTTCTCGCTTGACATCAACTTTTTGGTCCTCACACTCTTCAAATTTATTTCCCCAAAGATTCACCTCTTGGTTCCAAGTTGGAAGTTTTAGGCTATTAGGCTCTTTTTGAGGCTCTTCTTGATTATGGTTGATGATTTCATGAGGATAAAGGGCACGAAAACACTGATGTGGAACATACGAAGACTCCTGAAGATGGGAGGGGAGGCAATGTATTCAACCATATTTTCACCTTATTCATATCCTTATTGAGGCTCTTCAACAATTTCAATTTTCTTTTCATTTTATTGATTTTCCCACCTTTCAAATATATCAATGCACCATTGGATATATCATTCCATTTCATGCAAATCTTCATTGATGACATAGTTAGCTTCTTCCTCAAATAATATCTACTTATTCATAAGGAATTTAACCAACTTTCTCATCTTATATATGAAATGAGTATGGATCACCTCAATCTCTTTATCCTATTTCTTCATCAACTCTTATGATTTTATCAAATCTTGCATGAGTGACAACAAGGATTTTGATTGAAGTGTAATTGAAGTAGTAGAAGGAGAGGAGTAATTATTTTGGTATTGACCTTGAAAATGTTGTCTAAGAGCTTGATATGATGGGTAGGGATATTGGGGAAAACTGACTCCAAGAATATTCCTCTTAGGAACTTGGATCTCTTCTTCAATAATCTTCCTCTTAAGAGACTTAACCTTATCTTATTAGTATCCTTATTTATAGCATTCTTCAAAAGTATATTAAAAAACTTCATGACCATATGGATAAGGAATGGGCTGAACATAAGGATGATAAAAACATTGATAGGGTTGAGGAGGAGCATAGTGTGGTTCATAACAAGGTTGATAGGGTGGTGTGTAGTAAGAATTATCAATATATATATATATATATATATATATATATATATATATATATATATATATATATATATATATATATATATATATATATATATATATATATATATAACCATATCAACTTCATTAGTCAATTGAAACACAAGAATTTAAAAAAATTATTTTACAATAAGTAGTTGGGATTATTAAAAATAGATCAATACATTTAGATACACCATTGGTGTTTTATTGAATGCTTCCAAAAGATGGTAGTAGGAAGAACACACCAAAAATCCTTCTACTCTTTTGGATCTTGGTCCCATTGGTTATGTTATAATTATTATGACAAAATATTGTAAAATAATATGAGGTTCTTCATGCCTCTCAAAATTTGGCTAACATTGGATTACCTCTAGGCCTTTGGGCTACCTATTACAGAGGTAAATATCTAGGTTCAATGGTTATCCCCCTTGACTTATGTTTTAGGTTCACACACTACACTAGAACAATCACTATTATGGGTTAAAAGGGAAGAAGGAAACTGAAATTAACCTATGATAATAGAGTTCATACACCAGAGATAAGTCCAAAAAATACACTTCCATCTACACTACAAAAGAATATGACTAAAAATGAACTCAACTTCATGTTCTTTTAGCATATGTATTTCTACATGGAGGTAGTTTTCTATGCATATCTATAGGTGGGTGAAAATGAGGTCTTATCCTTGAACTACTAGTCTCTCTCACACTTCATGACATACTTAAAAAACACATACACTTCATGAGACCTGTTAGAAGAGATGCTACTACTCACACAATGCATTTAAGAGCAAAATGGAAACAAAGAGATGATCTTCATCACCTAACATCCATGTACACTACATGACATAATTATGAAAAAGTTAAAAATATAAAATAAACTTTATAATATTTATTCAAATAAAAATCAAGGTGTCACACAATCAGGGCTTCATCATACTGGTTGTGTCCTGGATACAAATGCCAAAATGGCCTACATATATAGAGTATAGGAGAGAAGAGAGAAGAAATGAAGATGAAGGGTCAAAATGCCAAGTACCAAGACATGGAAACCAATTAAAAAATAATATAATGAAGAGGAAAACATGTCAAGAATATTCCAAGGATAATTTCCCATAAAAAATGCATCATTCTCCTTCATGTTGTCATAAAGACTCTTTGTTATCCTTCTTGAAACTAAATTGATTAATGATGTGTCCAATTGATTGTCTTAAACCACCTTGGGAGTATTTAACACATATTAACTGAATTAATAAGGTGTAATAATAATTATTAATGTCATCATCTACCCCTCAACTAATGAACTCTTCATGGACATTTATTGTTCACTATTTGTAGTCACTCATTATCCCTCTAGGCTTCAAACTTAACAATTGTTGCTAAGGTGACTTTTAGTTTTTCGTAGATATTAATTGAAGAGGTATCAGTAAAATCACTTAGACCTTATTTGTATTTTGGCCTATCAAATAGACCTTAGTGAAACTCAAAACTTACTTCTCACTATCAACTTTAATAGTCACATTATGTCTTCACTATCTTGTTCAGGACTGTCTACAATGAATAGTATAATAGAGGAGTTTTCATGTATTATTTTGATGAGAATAAAGTATTAAGAGTTTGAATAATTCTCTAAATAACCTTCATAGTGGCTTTCATCTACCTATTCCCTTCTACACTTGTAGAACAACTCAAATCTTGCAAGAAACTTAGTATTAAGCTTGTTCGTACAAGAGATAGTAAAAAATATCTAAGTGGTGAGGATATTGGAAGAGTGAATATAATTTTAAAAACAATTTAAATTCCATTTTACCACTATTATATGAATAATTCTCCATATCTTCTTCATCATGTTCCAATGAGGGTTTTCAAAGCATTATAAGACATTATGGCTCTTAGTGATGATTCATAAAGTTTAGACATCCAACCATAGATTAAACTACACAAATTTGGAGTATAATACAATCCTAATATACACATAAGTGATTTAGGATACATGCATACCATCCGCATAGATTTGATCAAATGAAATTGGCTCCTTGACTAGTTGCTTACATTTTGGATAGGAATGGGAAATGATTAGGCCAAAAAGATCACTTATGTGTTGTTCTATGAAAAACAATGATTCTTATAAGTAATTATCTCCCCTATAAAGGTTATCAATTTTTTTTAAAGGTTATCATGGTAATATGAATATATTGAGTCACCTTGAGGCTTTAGGCCTCATTTTATGCCTAGTAGATTTAAACTGTATTTCTATGCGTATGAGCACTTGTGATGGTTTTCAATGGTCTTAGGTGTTCCAATATAATTTAAAAAATTAAAACCAACCTTACACATAATATCATAATTCATTAAAGTCTATCCAACTCATTCATTTAGCACTCATGTACCCTAACTACAATTTTCCCTTAAATGTGGACTGTCCTCTATCTTAGACATAATAGAGGGCACCTCCCCTATTTTCATAGCCAAAATAATACCATGGGACCATAATTTAGGTAATTATTATGGTTTTTACCTAATTTCAAGTTTTTATCATGCTCCAATAATCATCTACACTATAAACCCTGAATACTAGCTTTTATGCCTAAGTACCTTGGTAATCTGTAGATGCCTAATTATGAAATTCGAATGTCGAGTCTAGTTTAACTTTATACCATATTTATTTTACTATGAGAATCAATTATGAATGTGTTGGAAAAGTGTGATAATGGTTTTGATGTGTTTGTCTCCATAATACATCAACTATCTAACATCCTTAATTTCTTACACTAATCTACTATATGGAAGTCCAAACTGTAGGTGTTATCAAGAAGTTCTTGTAGATGAATATATAGGTATGATCATTGTATTTAAAACATTTATTTATTTTGAAGAGATTATTGATATATCAAAACTTATTGAACTCATATTATGCCTTGGAATCATGATCCCACCTCTCTACTATCGATGCACTATAAGACTCCAATCAGATTATAGATGTTTCATTTGGAGAATCAAGAGATTCTTGTAGGTGGTCATTTTCTTGACTTCCCTTAAATCCTTGTTTCTCTTCAAGTCATTAGATCCATCACACTTGAATAATTTAATTTATGATTTTTGACCATGCATCATTCTCTTATTAACAATGCATGAATTTTCACTTGCACATTATGTTAAAATAGGTTCATTTGGCCTAAAAGGCACTGTAGTTACTAAACGTTCCCACTCAATATTTATCTAAATTGAAAACTCATTGACCATCCTCTTCCTTTGACCTAAAATATTTTTCATAGGTTCATATGTGACTTCTATGTTTAGTTTGTAATAATGGAGATGTAGGACTTACTTATACCTCATTAACAATTATTAACAAATGCTACTATATGGAGTAGAGTCTGTTCTTTAGAAAGATTAAGGTAATTATTCCCATTAGAAAAATTTCTCAATATTTCACCTATAGATAATTCTTATGGGAGTCTTGAATGTAGTTTATGAACCCTAAGTGACTGTGGTTTATTCAAGTATTGAGATCGAATACAACCTGTGTCTTAGGTTTTTAATGGTCTTATTACTCTCCATAGATACCTACATGTGACTGTAGGTGACTTTTATATTGAAGTCTGACCAAAACTTACTCATTATCTTGGAATCCTATCTCAATCAACCTTGAGGTTCCTCAATGTAAATATTCCATGAATAAACTAAATTAAAAGTTTTGAGGGGAGAAACATAAGTATATTGTCTTTGTCTTGAAGCCACTATTAGAAGATGAAACTTTTTAACTATAAAAACCCTGTTCTCCAGATCAATGGTGAACAACCTTGGCACA